>JAAGNO010010486.1:96802-110163 GCA_033439905.1 Ceryle rudis
CCAACCAAAAACAAACAAACAAAAAAACCCCAAAACAAAACACCCTCCCCAAAAACCAGCACCACCCCCCAAAAAAACCACAACAAAAAAAAACACCAACCAACCAACCCAACCAAAAAAACCCCTTGCATTTTACAAGCTCTTCCTTCTATGCTTAAAATCTCACCAAAATCTTCCTCTTATTTCAACTGCGTTAAGTTCCCCAGCCATCCTGACATCAAGCTGGCAGTATGAGAAGAACAAAGAGCCCCTGTTAACGCAATATTTATCTGCTGCTATTGTTTCTCCTTTATAAATCTGTAGTTCCTTGGCATTACAATTAGCTACTCCAGAGAAAATGATTATGTCACAAAGTACTATCTGCCACAGAAACAGATGAATGATGTTAACCAAATGTAACCTGGTGAGCTTAGAGGCAATTCTGGTGACTTTCATGTAAATGTGCTTGCTAAAACCAGGGATGATTTCTAGCAGTGAATCCTTATTTGATGTAGAATTTATTTGCCAGCAGAAACGAACTTCTAACTAAGATACTCTTTCCTCAGTACTGCTTTTTCCAAATCGGAAGAGCTCAAATGTGTGAGAAATATGGAAGAGCTGAATTGAGTGTGCAGAAACTTCAGATTACGGCTTGGCTGAACAAATCAAAGTAACTGAATTTATGTAAAACAGCTACATTCAAAAATATTTACCTGTCTTTACACACAATTTTACTTACATTCTTTTCATTTAAAAGTGTGTCACAAAATCTAAAACTTAAGAGAATCACGCATCTTCCTTTTTTTTTATTTTTTATTTTTCCCCCTACAATTCAATAAATGCCACCAGTAATTTGCTTTCCAAACTTTTCCCCGTTTCAGGTCATTTTTAAAAAGAGTCTGTTCCTGAAACTGCTTTACAAGCCTGCTTGCAAAGGAGAATTTATGAACTGCAAGTCTTAAGGTAAATATTATTAAGCAAGTACCAACAGCTAAACAAAACAGTGGTTCACTATTTTAAATGATGCAACACTATACACTGACTGAGAGATCACAGTTGGTCTAGACTGAGGCTTCCTCTTCCCTGTTTTGTAAAAGGCCTGGCACTGAATAAAAATTATCTGCTGAAGTTTATGTGCAGGCATCTGGCCCTGCTTTTTCACTTCTGTGAATTACCATTGCCGTGCCGCTCTGTCACAAAGAGAAGAGGTGTGCACGTTGCTTGCAGAGCCTACAACTCGCATATCCATGGTGTGTAACAAACTCTGAATAACCTTAATAAGCCACCAGACCATGCTGCTTCCTTCTCAGAGACTTCCTATAAAAATCCTTCAGGCTATTAGCAGCTGCTTATTCTCGATGCTGCACTTCACTTGCAGGGACAGTTTTCTCGAGGTGCTTCCCATTTAATACAAGATTTCTCCCTCCTTACAGAAAATACTTTCATGGGTGATTTTGGAAGGCTGTAACTACAGTCATCTTTTTATGTCCCATGAGCTTCCCAGTCTTTCTTCTTCAACAGCTCCTGGCTAAACTATAAAACCTGTTCCAAGTCTTAAAGTAATTAAATCCAATTCAATGAGTGATGTTTTTTTCACACTGGGTGGGGCTCTCCTTCCCACTGTGGAAGGATCAGTGAATGCTCTGACAAGCTGATGGACTTCTTGGCAAGTCTCCAGTTCAGAGGTACACTGAGGTAAAGCAGCAGGTAAGAGGTTTAAAGGCTAAGATATTTAAAAGAAATAAGAATTGAGGAATGAAAGTGCAAAGGAAAAATCAAAATGTCAGCGATGGGGCTGGGAAAAGCTAAACACCCTATCAAACGTATGGCAAGCAGTCTCTTTCATAATCAAGGATATTTTGTGGAGCCAACACTTTAATCTTCTCACATTCGGACATCCCCCATTGTACTATGTGGTCCAAAATCAGAGGTTGATGAAAGCTGAGCATCTGGGCCTGACTTTCCTTTCCTTTTCACCCTTGTGTAAAAGATGTCTGTATAAATTAGATAGGAAATAACATATCTAAGGATCAGACTCTCTTTTTATCAACTTGAAGCTGACTGCAAGGGTAACACATGCTTTGCTTTAGTACCGGTGCATTCACACAGTTCAAAATATCTGTTTGAGGCATTCATGTTGGACACATGCACAATTAGTTACATGTGCATCATTTCAGGGCATGAGGCTGTCAAACTGAGATGCTGCTAACTTCAGTCAGCAGTTAGAAAAATGGAGCTTGGACTATCATTTATCCTAGGAAGCTACGAGACAGCAGCTTCACCTTGCAGCTTCCTTCTTGCAAGTGCAGCCTCCCCTGGCCTAAACATACGGGCACCATTCGTGCACCTTCCCTTAGATTTACCTGCTCAGTCCAGGGCTAATGTAAAATGGGATAGGCAACAGAGAAGCAGATGTTTTGGAACATGCATGGTGTATCTTGTTGTACATTCAGCCCTGAAACTTTAACTTTCTAGTAGTCTCCTACAACACGTGCATCAGCTGCTCTGAGACATACACAGGCCACCTTTCTGAAGCCACTCCTGATATTGCCACTTGGAAGTTGTCCCCTGCTCCACCTCTGCAAGAGTGTGCTTCCTTCACTGCCATGTAAACTGTGCCTGGAAACACCAGGTTAGGCCACCTTCAAAGGCTGACCAACCCAACTTTGAAATGAAGCAGATTGGGAGCAGCCTATGAATACAACTCAGTAAGGGTGTGGGAATGAATGAATAACCATGACTGGGAGCTTCCTAAATCAATGCAGTTAAATCTGTCTGTAAGAGTTTGCTTCTGCCTTAGGATTTTTTTTTTTTAATGAATAAATAAAAACTCTCATCCTAGATAAGTCAAATTGTAAAAGTTGTGGGACTATGAAGTTATTTACACTTGCACAATAATAGTCAATACATCTTTATTCTTCCTACAAAGCCAACGTCAATGAAGACATCAAGGAACTGGATGAGTTAGCCAATAGTAAATTTATGATTTGGTTCTTAAGAAGTAAACAAAAAAAGCATGCTCCAAGTATTAGTTTATTTTCAAACAAATCCCCTTATTAGTAGCATGATTTTGAATCCCTGCACACCAACCAGAGAAGGTATCACACCCTGTTGGATGGCCTAGTAAATGTCAAGGACCAAAATATAGTTTAGCTTCAGTTTCTCCTTTAGCACCTTACATTAGAAATCAATTGAAAATTAAGAAAGAGCTAGACTAAAACGACAATAAGGAAAAATAAAGCAAGAAGTGGGATTAGTAAAGCCATGCTTCTTTTGGTATGTTGTAATCATATGATGTTTAACAAGTAATTTAACTTCAATGAAAAGTAGCAAAACTGAATTACAGTTTACTGGAATGTTTTGGGTTTTTTTTTTTTTAATAAGATTCATGCCTTAAATTTGAAGAAAAAAAAAAAAGGAAAATACAAGCTCCAACTCCAATTACACTGATCATACGTTGCCACTGAAGAGCAACTTCAGTTTCATACATCTTCCCTGAAGTATAAACTGAAGTTGTACTGTAGAAATTCCAGGATAACTACATAGTCCTAACAAACAGGTTTTGGTAACACAAAGTGACACATTTCAGTACATATTCATAAGGGTTGGGGGTTATTATTGGGCTGTAATTGCAGTTGTTCTAACACCTAATAAGCCATGGCTGGGAAAACAAAGGCAGGTTAATTTGTGATTTCCTCTACTCATTCAGAGGCAAATTAAGTGTCAAACAGCTAATACAGAACATATTTCATTTTATGAGATTTTAATTTAATTCTGCACCATATCGTTGATGCCTTAATGTAGGGTGGTTTATCTAAGAGGAAGAGCAATTTATAAACCTCTTTCAATTGAAATCTTTAATGATAGGATACGATAGCATAATTACAGCAATGCCTGCTAGTCCTACTATACATAAGCATCTGTCAGCAATTCCATCATAAACATAAACCCTTATTTTAGGGGTTTATAATTCAAATTATAGAATTTGGCTCCAGGCTGAAATTTGGGATACAACAGTTCTGCCCATCAGCAATTAAACTACAAGAATTATACATATAAATACAGATACATCTTTAGAGCTGCAAGTACCTAAGAGCCCTGTAACACCTTAAAAATCCCTCCTTTCTTTTTCACTTGGCTATTGTTCAAAATGAAGTGCAGACGTTGCAGGTATCATACGGGCAAGGCTCTCTCCATATTTTTTTCTGCTCTTGTATTATACCTAAATTAATTCCACTAAGGCTTGACAGGTTCTGGAACACATTTCTAGGAGCTTGGATAACTGGAATGATGCCAAGTCTTTGCCCCCCCCTTTTTTTTTTATTTTATATTACACACGCACATTTGAGAGTATTATGAAGCTGAGAAGAAAGCCACTCATACAGTGAAGTCATTGACAAAGCTGTGGGTAAACATTTGTATCCTGACTGGTGTTCTTGCCATTTTCTCTCAGAATTCTCCCATAACTTCTCAGACCCATTTCTTTCTTATTATTTTTTTTTTTTTAATATTTTTTAAGACAGTAGTTCAAGTAATGGCTCCAAATAAGCAGCCCAAGTCTAACACTCCTAAGCGATACTCACACCGGGTTCTGTAAAACCTGCAAAAAACCTGCTGGGTGTCTACCTCATACATACATTAAAATATATGCCTAAAAACTGCAGAAGCCAGATGAAACTTAACATCTACAAAGAAGCTTTTGTGTCTGACAGATTTTTTTTTTTTTAAAGTTGCTTACTTGTGTGTTTACATTTAATTACACCGACCACAACAGCTCCAAGGGTCTGCTACATCTCATCACTCCAACAGTGGCATGAACTAAATGAGCAGAAGAATCAACACAACTTAATGGAAAAACAAACAGCCGGTATGAAGGAAATTTTGAGTTTAAAGCTTGGGCTGGTATCATGGTGTATTTCTAAAGCAGGTGCCTGCATTCACATCACACCATGCTAAGATCTTCTCATCTCTAATAAGCCTCCACAGGGCCCAGCAGAATCACCGCTGCACCGTGGGGTACAGCTGGGAGCGGGGACACGGGGCATGCAGCGTGTGGCACCTTCCCATAGAAGGGGCACATTTTTGTGTCAGAGAGGAGTACTGCTACATGCCAAATCAGGCATGAAACAGGCATTTTCAACATCTTCTAAGGGTCTTACAGAAATCCTGGCACTTTCAGCAGCATAGGCAGCTAGTCCCCATCTCCCACTGTCACACCAAGTGGGGAATGGTGGTCTACCCCCCCGTAAAGCCCTGCCCATGGGTTCAGGGTGTCACAGTATGGGCTGGGATCACGGGGCTCAGGCTCCAGAGAGGGCTCAGCACAGCAAGTGCAGGCAGGCAGGATCCCACATGGCACAGGATCCAGAAGCCTCTGCAGAGGCTCGCAGATGGTACCCAGGTTTTGGATGATGGTCCTCTACTGTTGCAGGTTAAAACACCTGGGGGCCCTACACCCTTTCGACCTCACACCAAGGACAAAGGCAAATTCCCCACTACCTTCAGAATGAGCAGGATTGTCCTCCCAACACCCAAAACCATCCAGACAGAATATTGACTGCACTGCAAAACCTAGGATGACTATGGAATGACTATCTGATCCTGCCACCTTCAGCTTACAACAGTTTTTAGCAGCAAACTTAAGAACGTATTTGAATATATTTTCTGATGTGGTTGACTGTGGCATAAACAGTGATGCATCAGGGAAACTCTGAGGAAAAAATAACAAGTTTCCATACTCTCTTTCTATAAATACCCACTTTTCCTCTAATGCCCAAGAAGACTGCAACACAGATTTATTACTTACCTCCAGGCAAATTTGCTCTGAAATTACAATTCAGTAATAGAAGACTGACCCAAAAAACCTGTTAGTAAAATATTGTGTGTGTACTTGGGCATGTAGTTAGGATTGTTAATATCAATTAATTCTGCTCACAGAGGAGGACTTGTTTTAAAACAACTTCATTTTTCTTCTGCATATATGTAATTACACAGCTGTAACTAATAGCTATAGCAAAGCAATCTGCCATCTAAACAACCAGCATTATTCTTCCAAGTATTACTTGTGCTTTTCTTCTTGTATTTTTTCAGTATGAGAGGTGATTAGTAGATATGATTAAATGTATATATCAAGCCTTTTAGCAAAGTACCAAGCCCTGCTTTTCAGCTCCATTTTTAATGGTATATTGCAGTCTTCCGGACACAACAATTGTTTTATTCTGCAATGTTGATATCTGTCTCCCCATATAGAATAAGATAATATTTATTTCTACAGGATTTCACTACCACCACCCTTTACTAATGCACATTATCACTGGTATTCATTTCTTTTATCTTTGTGTAAACCATGTGCTCTATCACACTTGCCATTTTGTTTGTGTGACATTCCCATCAATCAACCGTTTGCCTGCATGTGCACACAATGGGGACCATGAAAATTTACCAAAAATTTCATTATGCTTCATAGCAGTCACTGGGGGAAAAAAAAAAAAAAGACAATTTTGGCATGAGAGGAAATTTTAGCTATGAAGAACCTGAAGCCTAATACTGACAAAACACATTTTTTGCCTCACTTTATTTCACAGAGTTCAGCATTTTTTAATTTAGTATTTATAGAATGGCAGCACACAGAATAAATGTCAGCAAAACATATAGGTAACACTTGCCAGCCACCTATTATAACAGGAATTCCTCAGGCACCAGCCTAGGTTTTGCTTCATGAACAGATAACCTCAACTCTTTCCAAAAGTAAATCTTGCTCTTCGGCAAGACTGGTGAAGTGCTCTGGGCGTGTGGCTTTAAGCACTGCAAAGGTTCGTATACTTGCCCATTCTTCCAGGCAGGTAAAGAGAGGGGGAATACTGAATACTCACACATGCAGAGGAGGAATGGGAGATGGTTCGTAATGGTAGCGTCCCTCATGATGTCTCGCATCAATTGGTACAGGAGGGTGGAATGCTGGAAAGAGGTGAGGCGGATCTGAAAAAACAAGCAAGGTTCCCCATCTGAGTATCTCCAGTGACTCTTTAAAAACAACATTCACAAAGATGGAACAGATATTGAAAAACATGCGTCACCAATGCTGTGACTTACAGGTTGCATTCTCCTTCCCTGCTGCAGTCAGTCAGGTCTGTCTGAGAGGAGAGTTTGGCCCACAGTGCTTGCATGAATATGTACTTACTAATTTTAATATTCTCTTTTTATAGCTTGGAAAGGAATGTAAAGAAGTCTTTAATAAATAATTATATGCCCATATGTGAAGTGTCAGATCAAAAGGACCATCAAGCCCTTCATAAGCATTCCAGATTTATTTATTTTTTATTAAAACAAGAAGGAAAAAATAATAAATTATTCCAGGACGAAAAGCCTAAGCAGAGAATACAATTAAAAAGTATATCCTCAGAGATGTACACACAGTCCTACAATGGACACAGGCTTAAAACAGAAAGCAAAACTGGAGCAGCATGCTGAGGAATTACTTCTCTGGAGTAAATCAGACAGTGGAGTTGGAAGGGAAATGTCACTGGGAAGGCCATACTGGAGATACCTAACTGCATCACACCTATGGCCGCATGCGGAGGAACGTGCCTGAGGACAGGGGGACTCACTTCATACGCTGCTCTTGAAAAGGAAGAGTGCTTTCTTCGTCCCCATGTGTGGAGATCAAGGGACCTGCGGCTGCAGTAAGTTCCCCAGTCTACTCCAAAGCTTTTTGCAGCTGCCAGGGCTCCTGTTCCCTGTTGTTTCTGGCTGGCCTCAGCAACAAGGCTGACAAAAGGGGGAATGTGCCCCCACCGCCCCCACGGGCTCTGCCCTGAGGGGCCAAGCACAAGCCCACCCGCAGGTCCCCCCTGCTTCTGCAGCAGGATTGCCTCCCAGCTTTGGAGGACACAACATGCACGGACCACAGCTCTCCACATCAGCACACTGGTGTGATTTGCACGCTTAAAGGAAGTTATTGCTGACCATGCTGCTCACTGCTGCCTCCCAAGTGCTCAAAATCCAAACAAGATTCTGGGCATCTCCTGAGGCACAAAACAAACTGGTCGCACCCAATTACTACCCGATTGTCGCTTTGGATGAAGTCATGTGTTTATCCGACACCAGAAGCTGAGAAGTACAGATATTAGGTCATGTCCTGGATTTACTAAAATGCTTCTAGAAAGAAAGAAAACTTTAATTATGTACCAGCAGCAAAATTAAACCTCTTTTGGTTTTGCTCTAGGCATCTCTGAAGAGTGAGTCTGGGGAGCACAGGTGAGACCACAGAGATGTTATCACCCGTACTGATGTCAGACAGGACAGGCTCCACCTGACCAAGGTGAGCAATCCTGCTCAGGATGCTGAGCCTCCCCCACATTCACCCAGCCTGAGCACTTACTCATTAAAAGCAGTCCAAATATTTATGCAGCAAAACACCATTTAACCTTCCTGAATGCATCATCTATCTTCCCCTACCTGGGAAATGGAAAATGAGTATTAAACCATCCAAAAAGAGTATTCCCCTTTGTGTGGCCTATGCAGCGCAAGAGCACCAACAAGTTCTATGTAACGCATGAGACATAAATCTCCAAGAAAACCTTTTTGAGTCCTCTCACATTAAGCTCCTTTGTATATCTTGGCTGCATCTTGTTTGCAGTTTCCATCTGGGAAACAGCCATAGTCCATCACAGCACAGGGAGCTGTCTCCATCAGCCCTGCACCGACCAGAACAGAGCTGCATATCAAACCCCAACATCATTATCCATCTCACCGTTTATTATTTACACATGAGCAATACAGCTGGGGAACATCATAACTCAAGTGTGTGTGTAGTAAGTTACTACGCTGTAGCCATCTCCTGTTGCAACCCTTAAGAAAAAAACCCCACATGATGACTTTTCTAAAGTCCGGCTAAAACTGCTGAAGCAGAATAAAGTGCCACTAAACCTGGCTACCTCCTATTTATCATATAATTTCCTGACTGATGGTTCCACAAACCAGCTGCTAAGTGCTGTGTACTCTACTGTCAGCAGACTAACATGCTAAATGGGAGACAGGGAGAATAATGTGCAGAACCAGTAGAGTCAATTTTATGGAGGGAATTAAAATTCTGCCTTGTTTGGGTCAGCCCTCGACACAGAGTTAGGCAGTAAATTCTACATACTTGGGGGTCCAAAACCACTCCACTTTGAAAAGCATTGACTATTTATATGGAAAGACTCTTAGATCAGAGACTTGCCAAAGCACCCATCATCCAGGGCTTCACTTGGAATTCACTTGAAACTCCATAAAAATGTAATTGGTTGACATGTATTTATATGGAAATTCACAGTAAGAAGTTTGCAAAGCAGTAACTCGGGCTGTAGTCAGTCACACATTGCTTTTTTTATATCCCACCCAGTAACTATTTCATTAAGGCACCATCAGAATATTACAGGAACATTCTGTTACTATTATTTATGCTGTAGTGGTGTAAAGAACAAATGAGACTACTCACAGGCTAGAACTGAATCTAGACCTACCTGACTCCTGCCTGTTTGCGAGACGTTCTACCCAGTTAGAAAACCAGGGGCCACTTGGTGTAAAAGACAGGATATCTGCTCTGACTATAATGACATTTTCACGTTTCTCATTTATAGCATGAGGAACAAAATTCTCACCCTTGGCAAAGAGGAACTCCTCTCACTAAAGCGAATCAACAAAATCCAACTTCCTAGTCTTCTAGGGAAATTATTTAATACAATTTGCAACTTCTTAAAAATGCTGGCTGCGATGTGAACTACTACAGCACTCACCAGGCAGTTTTCTTACAGACATCCAAAGGCAACTGTGAATTCCTGGACCAATCCTTCAATTAGATCCTTGCAGAGACGCCCTGACCTAAGTGTGCAGTACAGGAGTCGAGATGGATGGATGCTGCCTGTGTATTTGGAGCCCCCAGCTCCAATTCAGCAGAAGTTTCTGATTCTGTGCTTAAATTTCACTGCTTTCAAGAACTTGCAAGGACATGCCAAGGTGCTGAAAAGACACTTAAACACATTCCTCACGCATTGCTGAACTTGGTAGCTGTTGCCGCCTTCTGAATTTTCTGTTGCCTACTACTGTAAGCTTCCTTTGGATGTTCTCTGGTCTCCTGTAGAGCTAACGGGGTCTCCTCAAAACAAAACAGGAGATATAAACTGCCTGCAGCACTTCAAACTCACCAATTTTAGCACTGGGGGATTTTCCTGGAAAATCTGTCAATTTATGCTGACTTTTTTTTGTGTGTAAAACGTGTCCTTTTACTTCTACTTGAAGAATCTTTCTTGCTTCCTTAAAGAAAGTGAACAGGATTGTTTCTTTCAAGTTACAATCACTCCCATACAGGAAAAAAGAAGAAACCTACACTTGTTCTCTGAAAGTCTGCAGCATCAAGACAAAGGAACTGGGAGAAATGACACATATGGTCCTTGCTGATGAGATGTAGCAGGCAGCGGCAATTCACTGCAAGACCTGGTGGAAAGGCAGATGATCCCAGCTGGCTCAGAGGTACTGTGTAATGTCTTGAGACAAGAACAATGAGATTAGGTTGCCTCAAAGCTCACTGAAGTTAAGAATAACCTAACTCAGAGGATAGGAGACACCTTATCACCAAGCTCCAGGGTGGCTACAAAGAAGATGGAGACTCCCTTTTTACAAGGAGTGACATGGAATAGACAAGGGGGTAATGGATACAACTTACTCCTGCAGTGATTCTGACTAGACACAAGAGGAAAATTTTTCACAACAAGGACAATAAGCCATCTCCTCAGTGAAGTGGTGGATTCCCCAACACTGGGCACATTTCAGGTTTGGCCAGACAGTGTGCTGGGTCATCATCTTGTCTAGACCGTGCTTTTGCCAAGAAAGGTTGGACCAAATGATCTTCGAGGTCCCTTCCAACCTGGTATTCTATGATTCTGTGATAACTTTTCTGTAGACTCTGCAGTCTCTCAAATAAGCCTTACTCGGGGGATCACTACATCCAGAGAATTCAGCTGTGGTGGTAAGGCTAGTGAAACACGCTGTCCTCAGCTAACCGCCTTGCTCAAGCACCTTGTGATTCCTGCCAAACCCTTGAGGAAGATGGCTGCTGAAATGACAAGCTGCATTTTTAAGCACATCAAGAAACTACTCGCTACTGTAGAAAATGCCTGCATCAGCTTGAACGTGTCCAGTGTGGCCCCCGATGCCTGCACCTGTGTCATGAGATCAGGGCCAAGCAAACACGGGACTCCAGCACAACACAGGAAGTTCTTGTTACGTTTTAGCAGATTTGTCCTCAGGACCATCAGCTCACCAAATTAAATGTCAAAACTGAGCCAGGTGCAAAACTCTATCTCGGATGTAACCTCATTTGAGGTGAAATCTCCTTCCCGTTTAAATTCGTTATCGTCTTGCTGCTGAACTCGGTGGTACTAACCTTTCACACCAGATGTAACAGAAACAGCATCAGGCAAAACACAGCCTCCCTGCTAATGTCTTTTCAATAAGCAGAACAGTTTTGAAGAGTTTGCCAAGAAATTTCTACACTTCCTTTGGTTCATAAGCTCATCACCAGATGGGAATTTTCTAATATTCAGGTTTGCGGAGTCCCTAAGGGCACCACTGTTCCTCCACATACATTCACTTCAACTGATTCGAACTTAATGGTATTGCCAGGTTTTATGGCAAGACTTAGGTCCTTTTCTGCCAAGCAAAGATCTTATTTTGGATATCTGTTTAATTACAGCTTGCATTAGGGCTCAATAGGAGCACATGTCTTTGGGGGGGGTGGGGGGGGGTTAGTTCTCTTTCAAAAAGGGGTGAGTTATGTTCTCTGTGTATACTTATACGGAGGCTTTAATCAGGAAGATAAACGACTGAGCCACAGCCACACGTTAATACATGCACTTAACTTTGTTCACTTTGAAGAGCCTCCCTATGG
Organism: Ceryle rudis; assembly: GCA_033439905.1. NCBI lineage: Eukaryota > Metazoa > Chordata > Aves > Coraciiformes > Cerylidae > Ceryle > Ceryle rudis. Next base: position 108,708 of record JAAGNO010010486.1, read on the forward strand.
TGACTGGGGCTGCTGCTTCAGCGTGGCTGGTTGCCATCTGAAGCACTGCTTACTTGCAGGCTGATCCACAGATACGCTACAGCCAGTTATCTCAGGAGGCTGGTGTGCGCGTGTGTGTCCATGTGCATGTACATGCACACACATGCTTCCAATGTGGCAACCGTCATGTCAGTGTGATGTGACTACTTATTATCTGACTTTGCTGAGAAAAGAGATTTTGAGTGTGAAAAAGCAAAGGCCGTGCAAAACTGAAAGAAAAAGAAAAAAAGGCAAGCAAGTAAATTGATAAAGACATAAAATGGGCAGAGGTAGAGCAAGAAAAATGATGTTTTTAAACAGCGAGTCCTCTCCATTTCAGTAACACTAAATTGTTAATTGTGATAACAACATACAGCAGATATAACACTTTCAGAGAAACCCACAATTTTTAATCAGATCACATTCCTTCCATGTGTCTGCTTGTATTAATGGTGATCAGACTTCCACTCCCTACCCTCCGCTTGTGCTTGCACAGCCTATACACTCATCTTAAAAATAAACCACAGGAGTTTGAGGCCAAACCTCACAAACTAGAGCCCAGACCCAGCTCCGTGACTCTTGTTACAGCTGACAAATAATTTCTACCTATGCAAAAGTGAAAATTAAGACTTCGAGGCATCTTAGATCCCTGCCATCCATTTTTCCACTTTTTAGTCTGTAAACTTAAACACCTTGTGGGAACATGTTTTACTGTTTTTAGTAGTTCCACAGCAACCATCATGCCAAACACATGAAGGAGGAGCAGTTGTCAGTGTGGTGGAAGAAAAGTGGCTGGAAATGATTTCATCAGCTGGCACTGAGAGGTCTTTAATATGCCAGATTTGCTGCAGGTATTGGCTAAATAACTGCTGGATTGATTTCAGTTTGAATGCTTTATTATTCCCCCCAGTCACTGCAACCCTGCTGTCTGAGGAACAGGGCTGCCTTCTGGAATACTAACTAAACTTCCTCAAGCCCATTCAACTGACTCAAGTGCTCCCTGACATTTGCCCATCCAAAAAATAGTAGTAAGAGACAGACTTCTGGGGTAATAAATACACTACATGTACAAAACACCTCGGACTGAAGAGTCTCAAATTCTTTAAGAACCTAATTTGTGATTCACCACAGCCCAGTGACTTAAAAATGACTGTTTCCAATGGGATGGACTCAGCAGTAAGTGAAAGGAGGACTTCTTGTGCTGCCTTAATCATGCAGTCATGCATTTGAAACATAGAAATGTCTGGGTTGGAAGGGACCTCTAGAGGTCACCCAGTCCAACCCCCCTGCTGAGAGCAGGGACATCCTCAACTAGAGCAGGTTGCTCAGAGCTCTGTCAAGCCCCAACCTTGAATGTCTCAAGGGATGGGGCCTCAACCACCTCCCTGGGCAACCTGTTCCACTGCTCCACCACTCTCGTGGTAAAGAACTTCCTCCT
>JAAGNO010010486.1:110263-125222 GCA_033439905.1 Ceryle rudis
GGATTTCCCCTTAGTGAAGCCATGCTGGCTGTCCTTGATCACCTCCCTGTCCTCCATGTGCCTTACCAGACCTTCTAAGAGAATCTGCTCCATGATCTTCCCAGGCACAGAGGTGAGGCTGACAGGTTGGTAGTTCCCGGGGTCCTCCTTGCTACCCTTTTTGAATATAGGTGTAACATGTCCTTTCTTCCGGTCACTGGGGACTTCACCTGACTGCCAGGACTTCTCAAATATTATTGAGAGTGGCTTGGTGACCGCATCTGCCAGTTTACTCAGAACTCTGGGATGCATCTCATCAGGTCCCATAGACTTACGTATGTTCAGGTTCCTCAGAAGGTTGGTGAGTGGGGTGGGCACAGCACTGCCACCCCCCAGGCCATCTGGGACACACATTTTCAGAGGTGCTCCACCAGCACAGTTCGCCCAAGACCAAACAGCAAATTGGTGGAAACACAGCAGGAATATCCCATCTTGGTAGCTTCTTCCACCCAAACAACTGTCTGCTTCATCCTATAAGCAACCTAAGAAAACCCTCATAAACATGAGCAATACTTGCATATAGCCAGGATCTATATATTTGCCCATGCTTTCAGGAAAAGAAGGTGATGAGGAGACATCTTGGCCTCATCACCATGTTACCTGGAGAGAAAATTGTTTCATCTAACGCAGCTGGCTCTTCGTACAGCACAGCTCATCTTTTTTTTTGCAACCTCTGGATCCCATGCACCATTTCTTAACAAACTTAATAACGTGGTCTCCACAAGAAAATGACAAATTGTCCTCTGCCAGGAAGCTGACAAAAGAAATCCCTCCCTCCGCTACTTCCAATGGACTCTGCAGCAAAAAAATAATTCAGCTTCTGCCTTGCAACACGCCTGCCCTTTTGCTGTTGCTCCCCCTAACTTCTCGTGCCACCATGCAGTCAGTGCATCCTCCACCACTTAAAAATCCACTACACCCACCCCCCAGCATTATGGAAAACAAAACAAACATGCTTTTTTTAACTCTAAACAATGCCAGACAAGTGGCTTCATCCAGCTGCTCTGGAATGCTTCCCACCTTTGACTACACATGTGTACGAAGGATCGCATCCTCGCTGTTTCTTCCTCTACAAGTAGCATATAACTGTGGACTCATAACCACAATATGCACACAAGTAATCTGTACCTGTGCATACCCATTCTGTAACAGACATCAAATTCCAGCAGTTGAAGGTGAGCTACAAAGTGGAAACTAAGGAAATGAAAATACTATAAAAGAAATAAATCCTGATTCACACTGGAGAGAACTAAAGGAGAAAACTCACAGCAAGGCTCTCAACTCCGAACTACTCCTAAGCAGAGGTTTCACCTGAGATTCCTGACCAGTGGGAACAAGGAGTTGCCACACACCAGCTTGGTTATTCCTTACAGCTCAACACAGCTGAAGGAAAGCACCTGAATGCCCTGCTATCAGCTACAGGAAAAAACATCTGTAAGATACAAAGGTAAATCTGGTTAAGGAGAGGTAACAGAAAGCTAGAAACTAGAAAAAAAAACCAAACCAAACCTGAAATATCTTTGTATTGCTGCTGATTTGATATGGGAACAAATAAAGACAAGTTGGGTCATTCAACAAGATTTGGTGACATTCTTAGAAGTTGATAAAGCAGCAGCGCAAGTCAGTCTGCAAATGTGATTTGTTAAATAATGCTTTGGAGACCTGTGTGCTCTTCTGTGTACCAGAATTATGTTTAACAGCTATTTGAAAGGCCAAACCTCAAACAGTCAGGTATCAGTATAACACGATGAAAATCACTGTAGCTGAACAGCTTTCCAGCAGCTGAAGGTCTGGACCACTGGGTGAAAGACTTGGAAATAGGTTATACTTAGCAGCTTTGATGAGTAATTTATGGCGTGATAGGAATTAGAGAGGCAAAAGTATAATTAGATCAATTATGTCTATTTTTAGATAGTAAAATGGTTCATATTCTATGGGATGCACAATCAGATGAACACTCAGAGATTTCTTTTTCCCTGCTGTTCAACCTGATTTTTTTAGATTTCATCCAAATATTCATAATCATTTAGCTTCTCTCTGTACCATCCTTAGCAATTACTCTCCTTCTGTGGTGTTTACACTCTTCAAGCTCTTGCAGATGAGAAGACAGTTATCAGATGTGCTGTCAGGCAACTTTATAATATACATTTATTGCATCCTTTAATCTCTATGTCGGTATTCTAAATCACAGTCACTTAGGTTTGCTCCCTGGGTTTCTTCCAGCTTGGGAGAGACACATAATTGTCACCCCTGCACTCTTGGACATTACGCTTTCATGTAGGCCAACAGGCCAGTGTTTAGGAGGAGGTAGCCTTAGAAATTTGCAATACAAATAACCTATTTCTGCAAATTTCTCTTTCCAGCAGGGGTATGCGTTTCTGATACGCAGTCTGAAATACCGTAACCTTTCAAGTTCACATTATGAGACAGTGCTTTCATGATGCGGCAGTCACCTGCCCTACCATTTGCAGGGGACTGCTGGTGAAATAGGCACCGCTTAAGCCAAGTAAAGGCAACACAAACTGGCTCTTGGTTGATACTTCTTGACATTTCTGAACACTTTAAGCTGTTTTCTTCCTCCTTGTTCCCTCATCCTCACTCAAGATTCTTAGAAAGTTTCTCCCTTATATTTCATTTTTGTGCTGGGTAATTTTGTTTCATACCATTACTGAAGATAGAAAGTAGGGCAAGTTCCCTTAATTTGCCTTATTGACGTTTATCATAAGTGCTCATTCAGCCTATTTTTGAGACTGTCATATTGTCAATACTCCAGTCAATCTGAGTTAGTTTTTTCACGCCAAGCTTTGAGGCAAATATTTTTAACAAAAAGGGCCATAGTCAAATCATGGCCTCAGTCTGGTTACTGTTGACCTGGACCCTCTTCAATGAAAACTCCCAACAAACAGCTAGAATAACAGTGGTTTATCCACTACCAATTATTTCTTCAAATGCTTAAAAAGAGTAGTTCAGTTGCCTGAAATTGTTCTTTATGAGCGTCTCCTGGGTTTTGCTCATGATCTTCTGTTAAGTTTGGGTTTGTTTTTTTTTTTTTACAAAGAACTTTGTTTCCTATTACTGAGAGGGTGAGAGTTATCAGCTTTAGATATAAACAAGCTTTTTTTGGGTTTTCAGGATCCCCCCATTTCTTCTTTTCCACCAAAGGGCTTTTCTCTCTGCAGCATATGGAAAGTTCCTCACAAAGGTGTATAGACAATTTCCCCCCATCTTGTTGTCTGCAGACATAGCGGCAGGATCTGGCATACGCGTCTCTTGTTTTGAGAACTAAATGCTGCTCACCAAAAGCGACCAAGAATTTATATCACTCACTTAGAGCAAGCACCACCACTGAGAAATGAGATGAAGGGCACTTATGTCTGAGCACACTTGTTTAAAAATACAAATCAAAAAAAATCAGAGTCAACAACCTCAACTAATGCTCTTGGTTCTTACATCCTGTGAGGACAGCCCCAAGTTAGCACCATGATGTGTTAAAACCAGATGCTGCACCCGGTTGGATCAGATCTGAGAAGCAGAGGCACATGATGACAGAGGGCACCTGGCCATGGAACCAGCTCCAGCACCTCCTGGGCTGTACTGCATCCTACTTACACAAGCCTCACTTTTAGGACTTGAGTGTCACAGGCTGTCTGGGTAGGCCCTGCCTCACCAGAGAGGAAAAACACTCCTGGTTAATGAGAATAAAGGAAAAATGGAGAAGTGAACAGGCAGAAGTATACAAATGCAGTAGCAGCCAAAGCAGCCCATGGCATTAGGAAATATTTTTCTGCATAGTAACAGCACAAAAGCAAACTCTTCAGGGCAGATTCCATCTTTACATCACCTGTCTATGGTGCTTACTGCAACAGGGACCCAGTCTTTCACTGAGCTTTTTGAGACTACCATAGACAATTAAAACAGCATCACTTTCTCTAGCCTCCAGTCCATGTGGACCAGAAAGGTTACCTTAGCTGCCTATGCACAGACACATTCTTCAGCTTGGTGACTAAAGGACAAGAAGGGAGAAACTATAGAATTAGGTGGAGCACAACTCCACAAGTATGAGAGAAGTGGGAAAGAACTGTTCTTCTGCACCCCCAGGTGGGTAAGGGGGCACTAAGAGGGGACCGCTGCTTTTCATTCATCTCTCTACATCCTAGAGGAAAGCCCAAGGGTGCTCAGAGGAGACAACAGGAGCCAGAAGAGGGGAAAGATGGCCAGATGAAGATGAGGCATATAGACCATCAGTCCCTGCCACAAGAGGCTATAGACTCCAAAAGTTTAAATGGACTCCAGGGGAAAGGCAGGGAAGAGAAATGCAGTGAGGGTCCAAATGTGTAGGGACCACTCATAGACCAGGAAATTCCTGGATTGCAGGCTTTGGGAAGCTGGGAGAGTGTTTGGGAGCAAAAGGAGAGGAGAATCACCTGCCACATTCTTACATTAACTCCTGAGCATTTGCTTTTGGTTCTTGCTTGGAAAGGATACCAGGCTACACGGACCTGAGGCCCTGCACACTCCTGGCATGCTCCCCAAGGCCAAGATGGCTGCAAACCCCTTCCTCTGACACTCAGCCCACACATCCCCAAGAGCACTGCCTGAGCTGGGGTACTTCAGCTCATAGAGCTCTGTGGCACAAGTACGAAGACTTCCCAAACCTGCATCAGCCCGACTTTCAGTTGTATGTTTGCACAACATGCTGCAAAAACCAGGGCTTTGGTCTATGGCTAATGCCCCCTGCCCACCGAGACGCAATCCTCCCTTCAGTGTTTCTGTGTGGAGTTCAGACACAATCTGCCTGTAGAAAAACAGGGGATTTGTGTGGGATGTCATTTACTCTCCAACAGAAGAAGAGGAGACAGTCCTCCTCAGTCCTACCCTCTGGCAATCTTGGAGCTTTTCCAATGCATTAAGCATCAGTTTCCTGCCAGTGAAGTGTTTGATGCTCTACTAAATGCAGTGGCACTCGGAGAGGTATAGTAACCCTCCATATGGAAAAGCCATTTGACACAAAGGTTGGAGGTCAAAAGTGTAAATGTTCGTGACATAGACGACAGCAGCCCTTTTCTGGTCAATAACATCAAAGGATTTGCCAGCTCTTAATGCTACTATTGTTGCTTGTTTGGATCCTATTGAAATTCTAGCATATTTATTGCACTCCGGGAGCATAAGGACTTTTTGTTTGTTTTAATCTCTGTGCTGAACCCAAGGAGTCTGAAGTGTTGTGACTCCTCTTGCTCCCAAAGAGAATACGCAGGGAAACAATGCCAGAGGATATGGCATTGTAGTGCTGACCAACTTGGCGCTTTCTTCCCCACCAAAAAATATAAATGATGGATGGAAACATATGGTCTCTATTGGACAGGGCTGGAAATCTCTGCTCCTGAACTCCCCACATGACCGGTTTTAATTGTTCTGTCCTATGGCAGGGGGTGAAAAGCGCTCCCCACCGTCAAGGTCTCCATTTTGCCAGTCATTGTTGAGAAACACTGTGCTGCAGACGACGAACATTCCCATTCGGCACAACGGTAGCAGAGCTGGGAACAGCAATGGGGTTCTCCAAGACAAACTGTAACGCCATAACCACAAAGAGCAGAGAAGAGATGCTCTTCTCCCCGCCCTCCTTCACTCTCTGAACTTCTGCTTGTGGTTTGGCAGGAACTTATTACCAGAGCTCTGCAGTGCATGGTCCAAGCATTGTATCAGCCATCGATACCTTGTGCCTTGCCAGCAGCAGGATCCAAGTTCATTTGTTACTACCTTCCTCAGATTCCTGTTCCCCTCTCCACAATGAGGATTAGCAGTTTAAGCTATGTTGCTGACCTCCATCTGGCTAGGCAGAAACAGATGTCTGCGCACTCAGGCACGATCTTATTTCAAAGTGGGGACTCTGAGTTACTAATGACGTTATAAAGGCAATAGCATATGTTGGCTCTCAACAGTCCATTGTCTAATTGGGATGGTTTTAATCAAATATGAATGTACCCAAGTTTTCGCAGCTAATGAATAAATCCCCTTTTTAAATAACAACAGCAATTTCAAGCTCTCCATCGAGGCAGCATCCCAAGGAATGCCTACATGAGCAGCAGTCATCACCGAAGGCCCATAAGAAGCTGAAGCAACATCCTTCGCAGCCCAGTTCATTATTTAAACAGCTCCTAACTGCCCTTCCCAGAGGTAAGCTGCAGCCAAATTGTTTTCCTTCACTTCACAAACCAGATATGCACGGCTTATTTGAACAGCCCGAAAGTTTACTTTAGTCTCTGTTTAAATACCTTCTACCACGTATTTCAAACAAACAGTTCACTTCATTAGAAAGGCAAACAGTGTAGCCGCAGAATACGAGCACTTGAGGAGAGCCACGCTGGGCAGAGAAATCCTCTGCCGCTGTGTAAACACGGCTTGCTCTGCAGCTCCGGGCAGCATCCGCCTGCAAGGCCACTTCAAAAGCCTTTTCACAAATACTTCACACGCCTGTTTGTAAGTAAATGATAACCCCGAGGAGATTATCTGCAGGGCTGAGAGCCCCGATGGCTATCACTACCACTGCACAGGCAAAGACAGAAAAGCCAAAATGTTCACTGCCAGCCATGGGTGAGTTATGAAACTACAACAAACTCGGTGGCAATTCAGTAACATCAGCTAAACCTGTTAAACTGGAAAAGCACTGCTGATTTGGTAGCCTGTTTTGGCGTATTTGGCTCCACAAAGGGAAGCAAGTTTTAGCCCTAGCAATGGAAAGGTTACTGCACCTCCATCCTTATTTAACTGAGTCGTTAAACTGGCACACAGCAGAGACTTGTACAAAAGAGCAAGAATGCCGCAGAGCCAACAAATCACCAGATAAAGCACTAAGCTGCTTCTTTCTGGACAAAATACACATGGTGATTCAGATGTCTCAGGAGAGCAGGACATACTCTTAAGTACCAGAAACAAGTATGAAAGGAAAGGAAGAAAAGAGACAACTGGACACGGAGCAGAGAGGTGATGGAAGGCTAGGAGGGTGCCGTGCCCTGCCCTCCCCTCTGCACGCCCATGCAGTTCCTGGGTACACTTGCCATCAAGCAGGGAATGCGTCCTCAAGAGAGCAAAGCAGCTCAGAAACAGAGCTGGCTGTCACTCCCTGCTAGCTTTACCGCTTGGTGCCTACTGAAAAATTTTAATCAAAATAGTGACTTTTACATGTTTGAAGGAAAGGACATGAGGCAGCTCACTACAAGCAAGGGCACTCCCCCCACTTCCATCACTACCAACACTGACGGAGCAATCACAGCAAGCTACTGGGACAGCATCTCTTGGCATCAGTCATAAAGCACAGACCCATGGTATGCCCAAAACTTCAGCATAACCTTAAAAGATAAATTATCAACTATCCATATACTCTTAAATTAATTTTCAGTCAAAAAGAAACAACCAAAAATACAAAAAATCCTTCAGAAAGTTTATAAGCAGAGACTGGCTGCATCTGGCTGCACGGTGAGGGCGCTGAAGTTAATCCAGCTCTTGTATAAAGAGGAGAGGAACAGATAACATTTTTATTAGAGGGAATCAAGTATTATCAAGTATGGACATGAAGGTTAGGACACCTCAGCAACCATAACTTTAACCTTGCAGTGACTGAAAATATAATTTTCAGTTATTTTCCTTCTCAGGGTGAAACTAAGTCCCACTAAATCAATGAATGCTTTATCATTCATTTCAGTGGAGTCAGTGTAGCGAGCTCATGTGATTTTATAATGAGTCTTTTTTTCCTTTTCAGTGCTCTTTTGGGTTGTTTTTCTTTTGTTTTTATTTTAAAAGCTCCAGTCTTTTCAGACATGTCAGTAAGTAAGAATCTCAGCTTTCATGTAAAAAAACCACAACCAGAAAAACCCACACATATGTTTCCAGCTGTTGCAGTTACACAGAAAAGCCGGAAAATGAGAAACCCCCAGGTTTCGTAACGTGAGCAAATAAAAAGATCCAACAACACCACACATGAGCAGGCATGTAAGTAGAGGATCTTTCGATATGTGTTTTGCATGCTCACATGCATAAAGTTATTATTTTGAATACCTAGGTACTTGGGTATGGCTGGACATTACATCTCTGTTAAAAGTGGTATCTGTAGGCATTAAAATCTGTGGGGTTTAACTGTGATCATCTTTGAAGTTGTTTGTGTGGGTTTTGGTCCATACCAGAATTCCTTATCACATATCAATAATGTTTTATTTGATTACATAGATGCTTCTTATACAAAGGGATATATTTTTTGTTCTAACTGAATGGATGATTCTTCTACATTCTGCTTTAAGACTATAGTCTGGGTTTATGAGGATTGTTTACTGAAAGACATGAGGTAGAAAGATCCTTTCCATTTTAGTGGAAAGGCTGAATTTAAGTTTAAAGTGGAAATAAACCCCCCTACATTTCAGCATGAAGTAGAGAAAATAACTGTCTTAGCCAGCTCTTTTGAGGGGCTATGATAATACAGGCAATAAATTCACTATTATTATTACAATTGATAACACAAGCTGAGCTAATGGAACTAAAATATCTTCTAAACCAGTTCTTGGAGAGCTGATAATATTAACCTTTAGATGCCAGGAGTTGGGGATTTCCCAGCATACCAAGCTGGTTGACACACTAGAGCTAAAAATAGGACTAAACCCTGCTGCTTTTGTCGGTTATGTACAAACAATATGATTTTTTTTTTCCAAGCAACTCTGATCCATTCAAAAGGGTAAAAAAAAAAAAAAGAAAAGAAAATAAATCCATTTCTCTCAAGATGTTTATGGCCTGAGGCTTTTTTAATACAAAAAGGGGGGAAAACAATTTATTTTTTATTATGGCATTCCCCCATCTTCAACTTGAAACAGACCACTTCTGTGGAAGTTTTTTACAACACTTCAGTGAGCCCTCTGTTGCAGATTTTTGCTCCCTAAGCACATTCAGCTACTCGCTGAAATATGCCTGGCCATTCTCCTTAAAGCATCTTGGGTAAGAATAACTGCTAGTACAAGACTTAACAGACAAAATTCTCTATTGCTTTATTGTATGTAACTATTTCATATATTATTAATACCAAAAAATAGTAATAGTTTGCTTGTACAAGTCCCAATTCTACGTTTTCTGTTTGATCACTTGGATCAAGGAAGAGATGCATGAGCCTTCCCCGGTATTTAAAAGACACCGCCTAAATTTTATGTCTTGGAGTGATCTTGCTCAGGTTCTGCAAGAAGTTATGCCTATGCAAACAGCACATGGGTTGGCAGTTCAAGGTGACAGAGAAAATGTAAGGTCCATCTCAAGTACCAGCCAACAGACTACAGCTTTCCTTACAAATCCAGTACACCCTCTTGCCACAAATGGACAAGCTCCAAGGAAGTCAGTTCAGAGATAAGGAAATCAAGCATCCTGTGACTCACAAATCTAGAGAAGAGTCCTAGGAACACAGAAAAAGCATCCTGTCTTTCTCTGCAAGTGTTATTTCTGTTCCTTTCTTTACTTGAGCAGTCTTCAATTAGTTTCATTACATCTACCCACACTGCAGCAATAAATCCTCAAATGAGCTAAAGAGAACAACTCATGTAAGCACCTTATGAATATACTTCAAAGAGTGAAATTCATAACAAGCATTCACTGAAGAAATCCAGGTCTCTGTTTTAGCTCCACAAGAGATCATCATGGCTTGTCTTTTCCAAGTGTTTAACTTGGGGTGACATCTCTTTGGAAAAAATGACCTCTCACTTGGTGCCCAAGCTCAGGGTCATCCTCAAGAGACTCTCAATCACATTTTGTTCAGCAGCCTTCTTGATAGAGGAATGCGAACAAGCAGCATCAACAATAGCCTGTGCTCCTAAATTCCCCCTGGTGACATTCTCATTAGTCAAACCAAGATGGCAACACTTCACTGAGGTTTACAATAATGCTTACAATCTGCCTTTCAGTGCAGATGAGCAAATAAGAGGGGCTTGCCCCTTTCTTGTGCACAAACACGACCAAGGCTATAAAGCAGAAACAAGTATATTTAGCACTTCCTTCAGTTCACCAAAATGGATCTCCAGAACTTTGCTGAATAGTCTCAAATGGTTAAAGCACGTAGAAGCTGGAAAGCTATTCTTCATAGGCCTGCAGATTCATTAGTACATCATGGGTAGAACTTAGGGGGGAATCAACAACAGAGACAATCACCAACTGTAAACATTAAACTGGAATGCAGTGAATGATCCCTACAGTGAGGTACAGCAGAAGCTGAGACCAACAGAAGATGTTTCAAACGGGTCTATCAACTACCACCTTCCCCTTCACACACAAGGCTGGGCTGTTCTGGCAGAAATCTAAGCAGCTACTTCCTGAAGCACCGAGGCTATAACCTTCATTTCAGGCAGACCTGGCGTGTAAATCCTCAGGACAAAAGGTACATGCCTTTCCTCCCCTCTCACCTGAGAGGTTGTGGGAAGGTCAAAGTGAGGCAACAACAACCAGGACTCAGTGGAGTTGAAGAGTCAACACTTGAGCACCAGGCAGGTCCCCATGGGTGACTCAGGGAGGGCTGACCCATTGTGCCAGGCACATGCTGGGACTTCCTGGCCAGGTGGGAAAGCGGTTTTCAAGATTAAAAGCTCCTTTGCTCTGCTGTTTGTTCCTATTTGTATCTGATTATAGATCTGGTGTAGATTTTGCTTTTTGAAAAAAACTTCAAGGCAGAGTCTCCTTTTCAGACACAGGCTTAGAGAGAAGACAAGAGTCTCTCCCCTCCCGAGCTGCACACAATGGGGTGGGGGGTAGGGGGGCACTAAACTGTCTGTAAGCCATCCCCAATTAAGTTTGTTCTTAACTGAAGGACTTGGCTCATGGGCGGATGGCGTTTCTCCTGCACACGTGAGCTCAGCAAAGAGAAATCCCTGGCTTAAAGCTGTGTGCCTTGAGCAGAGGGAAACTCCTTGTTCCTTGGCGTTGAGCTGGTGGGCGAGGAGGAATGCAAAGACCACGCTGAAATGAGAGCTGCATTAAGGGGATGTGCGTAACTCCTGATTTGCAGCAATAATTGGCACGATAAGATTGAAATGAGCCTGAATGAAAACCCAGTTCACTCACCCTGCTTACACAAACCCAGCCAACCACACAGCAGGCTCTAAACATAACGACTTTTTGGGAGCCTGATGGATGCCTGGCAGAAGAAGGAACTTAACCAACTCAAAGCCGCCTTGTTAAGTGCTCCATTGTATATTCAGTTCTTTAATGAAAATGTTTCTACCAGAACCACAGACATATGGTACACATACAGAGCAGCCCACTGAGGCTTTGTCTGCACGTGGGAGATGTGACCAGCATGTGCAGACCGATATTGGAGAATGGCAAAGCTCTCCTGAGAAGCAGAAGCTGCGTCTCCCATGCACAAGCTATGCAAGAATCTGGTACACTCCCACAAAATCAAAATGGCAAGGACAGCTAAACTGTCCCAGGCACTACCCTCTGCAGCCACAGAAAGGGGCCACAGCCTCCATCCTCTGCGCTGCCAACCCTTCTCTCCCATTCCCTCAACACATCTCCCTGCCATTGCTAGTACAGCAGGGACAGTGGAGAGGGATGAGAAGCCTGGAGCCGCTGACCCCCATGAGCAAAGCAATGACTGCACTGTATCCACCCAGTCCAATTCACAAGGTCCCAGCAAGAGCAGAGCTGCAGTAATATAAACCCTGGCACTGCAACTACGGTCATGGCCTGTTTATTCAGGCAGTGAGCCCAGAGCTAGGGTAACCTGCACAGTGTCCACTATGCCTGGCATCAGCACCTGTGCTGGTGGGATGCTGGTGGGCACAAGCACCAGCCGCACCTCTGACTGCAATAGGACCGCAGGTTCCATGCTAACCCCCTGGCCTAAGGGTAAGTGTGAAGAAGCCCAGCTGAGGGCAGAAGGATGCTGAACTAATGTTCCAGTTATGCTCCCGTGGCAGCCGTGAGCAGACAAAGCATCTTGAGCAGGGCACCACTGTACTAGGCACTCTTGGACATATACGGAGACATTCACCCTCCTGTAGAGGCTCATACCTTACCAGCCCTTAGCAGATTGAAGGCTAAAGCAGGCCAGGGAGTTTCCAGCTCATCAAATAAAATATAGAGGTGTCTGCTAGGAAGAGCTTTTCCAGCCTATGTTCTCTATTTAATATCCTAGTGCGTCTTCATATGGTGTTAACCCCACCATGGAAAAAAGGAAAAAAAAAAAAAAATAGGAGGGGGAATTGGACTTTGGACATGATCCAAAACCCACATTCCCAAAGCAGCTGAGAATCACTATGGGGACAATTTAGTACACACTGGTTTTCATTTGACAGTTTCAGACTCAAACCCCCAGGCGCTGGCGTGTTGAACTGTGTGTTTAAATCCTGCCACGCTGCTCCAGCCACGGCATCTGGAGTTGTTGCAGTGGCCACTGCTGCCATAGCAGGTATTACTTTTGCTGCCAAACCAGGTGGGGAAGAGGTATTGGCAAAGATCTGGCATACGGATATGTGCAAGGGCTTTTGAACAATTTTTTTCCTCCTCTTCACTTGCTGGCAGTAGCCTATGCCAGTGCAGACACTTTGAAATGAGACAAGAGCAGACTAAAGGAGAATCAGAAAATAAAGTAACAGCTAAAAAGAAAAAAAAAAAATCCCCAACAAACCGGAGTCCAGCATAAAAGAAGCCTGTAGGAAGCACTGGGAGGAGGATCTGTAGGGATAATGATAATACTAGCTAGGGACCTCTGTTAGAAGGCCTTGCAGAGCTCAGTTGTTGCTGAGATAGGTACAAATCTCACAGGCAGCAACCACAAAGAGAAGTAAGAAAGGAGAAGGGGAAAAGAGACCGGAGCTTGGCTCGGGGATGAAGAGAAAGAGGGAAGCTGGCCTCCCGCCAGAATTTTTGTGAATGAGTTGGTGTGTAGTATCCATTTCCTCCCAGTTCCAGGGGGGAAAAAACAACAAGAGGGTAGGAAAATGCTTTGAGTGATATGTTATTTGGTCATGCTTCAAAAATGTGCAACTACTGTCACATAATTTGATATTTTCCTAGTATTAGAGGTATTTTCTAGCAGCCAGACTTCTTTATAACAAAGATATTTTTCATTGTGTGCTGAATGTATTTGACTTTTACACACTGTTCATAAAAAATGCAAGCCCTTTAAGTGAAAAACTCTGAATTTATGAGTTTAAGAGATTGTAATGTACCTTAACTGTCTCAAATTCTCCTGCTGATTTCTTCCCAGATAACATTTTCTTCCTGCATCATAAAGGGACAGCAAGGGATGTTGCAAGAAGTCTAAGAGACAATTTCACAGGTGTTGCAAAACTTACAGTTTCTCCAAAGTATGTTTGAAACACAAATGTTGGACCGCATTGCAGGCAAGACAAAAGAGGAAAGAACATCCGATGACGAAAACAATGAACCAAACACATGAAAAAAATTAGAGGTCTAATATGGTGAGGTTTGGGGTGTTGCTGCTTTTTTCCTAGCTGTGTGATCAAGTCTTGCCCTTGTCTTTCATTGTTTGGATCTAGTTTTTCATTATGAATGTTTCTTAATTATAAAGCATGTGAATTGTGTGGTGGAGATATTCTAAGCTGAAAAAATCATGTACCGTTGATCAGATTACAGCAATTCGAAAGTTAGCTGCAAAACAAAGCAAGTAAAACTGTTCAGAATACGTCACAAACCTCAAGGGAGGGACCGGATCTAAGAGAAAGGATTATAGAATAAATAGAGCCAAGACTGAACGAGAAGGGTCTAAAATAAAGCTCCTCAGCAGTGATTAAAGTACACAAGTCATAGATATCCTAAAGTTGTAGTTCCCTAAAGTCAACATACTTAAGAGGGGAGGAGAGGGCTGTCTGACTTCAAAGGGGTAAATTTTCATCTCCAATTTTCAAATATCTTTATTACTCAGACACCAATCAAACCCAAATTTCACGATTATTGATCATGAATTTTCCAAACTTTCTAATACAGGTTTTTAGAAAGCTCGGTAAGACCTGTAAAGCTCTCAAGAAGAGGTCAGAGTAAGAGAATGGAACATATTCAGGTGAACATCCAAAATAAAATATAACTTAGCCTTGGCCCCCCAAAAGAAAGGAGTTTTAAGTTTCCCCTAACCAGCAGAAGAGTTGCAGGATTGCCCTGTGGGCACCCGAGGAGCTGTTTGTTTAGTTTGTACGCCAACAGCTTCATAAAAGACCTTCTACATGAACAGCCCTCAGCAACCACAGGTAAAAGGGGACTTCAGCTCACCAGCCACAACCCCCAGAGTAAGCCAACCTACTTAAGACTATTTCTGTGCCACAAAGAGTGAGCAGGGACCCGTGAAAGCAGAAACTCTGTTTGCAACTCCCTCCCAGCTCAGTTCCACTGCAGGAGTTAAGTGAGACCTCGAAGCCTGCCTGTAAAATAGTGCAGCCGCCAGCACTGCAAACTAGTGCATGCTTGAAAAGTGTTCTAAAGATTTAAAGAAGAGGTTGTCACTTAATAGAGCCTAAGTATTAAATAACAATAACCATTTAACATTCCTGCAGAGCCTTTTGAGTCAACAACTTGTCACCCTGGGCTTGGCTGACAGAAGCACTGAACAGCCACACAGTGCAAAGTTCTCCTTGTGTCTCTTCAATCTCTCTCTCAGGGTTTGAATTTCTTACAATTTCTTCTTCTTCCAGTATCTTACCTTCAGAACAGGTTATGCCTTTTCACACTGCCCCACCACCTTGCATGAATTCAATTTTTATTCAAGTACAGATATAAATATGAAAAAAAGAAATTCTTTTTGGCAAGATTACTTAAATAGAAATAATATATTCAGTCCCTGGTGGGCACTGATGCTTCTGGCAGAGTCTATTTTGGTTTTATGTTTGGGGGAGTTGTTTTTATAGATATATAATATACACAAACATATAGATATGTATTCATTACC
>JAAGNO010010486.1:125322-148309 GCA_033439905.1 Ceryle rudis
ACACACACATATAGATATGTATTCATTACCATTATTACAGATGGATCTAGTAAACTGTGTACACCTAACTAGGATATAGTACACATGTTGTCCATCACTCACCAATAAAAATATTCTTCCAACAAAAAGATTCTCATTTTCAGCTCAACACAAGTTCATTCAATGGGTAGGATGTGATCTTCCATGCTGAACGGACATATACCATGGTATATTCTAAAAGGTGACATCAGTTAGTCTGAGAAGACTCCATGCCTCTAAAGTTAAATGGATGTTTTATTGAGAAAAAACATCTATAAGGTAGCTGGGACTATAGATACACCTATCCTTTTAGACATGCCCCTGTAGGCTGGGATCTCGGTGTCCAACAAGCTGTCCCTTACCAAACCAAAACCTCTGCTCCTTTCTTCAAGTTTAGTGATGGTTTACCAGTTTTTTGGGGTTTTTTCCTTATTTAAAAACAAAAACAAAAAAACAAACAAACAAACAAAAAAAAAAACAACCCTGTAGACCTACTGGGAATAACATGCAATATACCTTTTGTCACATTCCTGTTTCATCCTCTCAGACTTCCCACCTCTCTGTCTGTGTTAATGTCTTTAGCTGATGTTACCAGTCTGGGGCCATCTTCACTACATGTTATTCATGTGTGTTGCTGATATATCTATTTTTTTCTGATCTCCTATAACAGGAAGGACTATTACTGAGCCTTCTGTTTAGACCTCTTTCTCTTTTGCGTCAAAAGGCACAGCCTTTTATGAAGCTAATTTCCTCTTTGCCTTGTTAATTATTAGGAACTTACAGATTCTTCACATAATTGTGTCCTGCTACTGCTTACCTCAGTCTATTCCCTTTCCTGTTGTCTTTTGTGACTTATTTGTCTGCTGGACACAGACAAACATCTAGTGACATCAAGAAGTCCTTGGGACTCTCAATGTAGAGGACTGGTTTTAAGGCTGTTTTTTCACCCCTGCTTCTTCATTCTGTCCATCATTTTTCCCAACCCTGTAGCACCAGGAAGCAAAGGCCAGATTCTCCAAACTATACCATGGACCAGCAATCCTCTCTGCTCTCTGGAGTTTATTGGGCTGGCGTCACTTCTTCCTATTCTGTCTTTGCTGCCAGGGTGGGGGGGCGGATCCAAACACCCTTCCTGACAATTCCTGTTGTTTCAAAGGCATCCTGAAGAATATGCACTGTTCAAATTCCCAACTGCAAATATCTTTTACCTGAATTCTGCGTCATGACAATGGCTCATTTCCTAGGCACTGTCCAGCAAGCATGCTACATGTACAAAGTATAACTTCATGACTGAAGTTCACTATTGCTGGTTGGAAGATTGGGTTGATTCATAGTTAAGTTGCATGAAGTAAGTAAGTGCAAGTAAACAATTGTAGCACAGAAACATAAAAACTGTTGAAGCTTACATTTCTGGAGACACCACTTGTTATAAACTTCCTAAAGGGAAAAGCTTTACATTAATTTCTTACTATTTCCAGACAGAAGAGTTAAACATGCAGGTTTGGAGGGCCTGTAGAATATTTCATATGAGATCAGATGAAAGCTCTAAAAACACCCTATGATTAATACTTACAAAAACCACTGAGAATTTGCCATTCTGTCTGCAGATTAGACCAGGACAGATTTGAATTCAATTTGTAGAGGGAAAACAAAACAATCACAAAGTACCAAGGGTAACAAGCCTTAGATCTGTTGGAACGAGCAGAAGCAATCCTCCAAGAAGAAGCCAAATGCAAAATGCCAACAGCATGACCCTGCAAAAGGCAGCAGGAATCATGTTTGCATGTACAGTGGGAGCAAAGAGCCATAGGAAGTGTCCAGCCTGTGAACAGAAACAACAGGATTTAAAAAAAACCTATGGTAAAAAAAGCTACAGAAAAAGGACTAAAAAGAGCACGTATTCAAAATAATGCAGAAGAATTGCTTTGTAAGAAGAGTTTAAAGGATACTTAGTGAAATAAAGCCATGAAGACAGATGGATCCCTCTTTGCTTACAGGTAAATTAGAAACAAAGAGTTCCACAAGGAGACTTAGTCATGTAAAATGCAAACCACAGAGTGGAAGAACAGCTTTTATATTTACACACATATATATATATATATAGTGAGCATCGGAGAGCTCGGTAACAAGTTTGCCATCTGGACTGCTGACATGTTTTCGTCCCTAGGATGGATATTGTGTTTCTTCAATGCTGTTTATATCCACTTTTACATGTGTCTTAGACTAGGCACTTGAATGAATGAGAAGACTGACAGCTAAGTTGACCTGTCCAAAGTTAAATGCTCAGTGTAATGTGTTGTTTCTATGCTGCCAGAAAAGTCAAAGACCCAAGTACCTGCAGGACCAATTCAACCCATCTTAATGAAGATGTCTACGTGCCATGGGCTGCTCTGAATATTTCCAACTCTCAACACTGGCTAATGAAAAATCCAAACCTTACACCGGTCACCAACTTCTATTTCACCTCATTATGTTCACATTAATTCTTAGCCTTCATTTTTCAACCATTCCCTTCTCTATAAGGACAAGCCAAAGGGAAAAAAAAAAAAAGGAACAACCAGGACACAGGCTATGCAACCGAAGTTCTGCAGTACAAGAGACATACATACACATACAGAGCAACAGAAACAGGCATCAGAGGTATTCCTGCACCAGGAATTTGGTTCCAACTTCCATATGGAAATGACTGTGCACTGGCAGAGCCACAGAAAATACATGGGGCATCTTTGGCTTCTTTCACAAGAAGAGGAGGGGAATCGCCAGAATGAGGTACCTGAGCAATACGCCCTAAAGTTTGCTGGCTTACCCACTGTTAAACGAAAGACTCACTGTGGCCAGGTGTTCTGAGCCAGGGTTCCCATTAATCACTACCTAAACATGCTGCAGAGACACTGTACGAAAAAAAGAAGGAAAAAGACCTGACAAAGTATGAAGTGAGCAGAAGCCAAGAAAAAACAAACAGGAACAGAAGTAATCCAAGTCAGGAATTATTGGAAACTGGAATGGACGTTCCTCACGTCTGCTATCAGAAAGACATTATCAGTTCTGCTGAGAAGCTTTGTATGCATCCCCTTCACCGGCTTCTAGCTGGTCTGTAACACAACTCAGGCAATGTGGCGTAATTGGTGGGAACTCTGAGTGTGTTAGAAATCCAAGGTCACATCAACATGGATCCACTATATTTTATGCTGGTTTTTTTTCTTGATCACTTAAGAATTTATACACACACAGAGGTATTTAATAAATTACTATTATTAAGATAATTTCTCTCCTCTGACTTCTTGGGCACCTGACCCTGCTTCCGCAAATACAGATCTAGAGAGCTTATCAGAATAGCCCCAGAAGACACAGCGAGATTAATCCATACAGCTACACTGAAAGCCAGCACCTGTCCTATCAAAGGCTTGCAGATCAACACTGACTTACATGAAAGATTTCAGTGGGTCATCAGCCCAGATGTTCAACTGAGCCATATTTTTAACAGAGAAGATATTTATAGTAGAACAGATTTTCTTTCACTTTCAGCTAGAATTCTTTCTGTTTCAGTTTACTTAGCGCTTTCATCAGTATTAGAAAAACAACAGGACTCATGAAGGATCTACATTTACGTATAATAACGGATTTTAAAATAAATAGATACATGCATATCTAGGGAATACAAAGAATAAATAGGTAAGGATGTAGAAAAGACTTCCTGGTTATTTTTAGCTGACATAATAGCTTACTACAGTGCCATAAAACCTATCAACTAGTGAAGGACTACAAAAATTACTTGCTTAGAGAAGGTGAAAGATCTGTACTGAACACATTCCAATAATTTCTTTTCTGTGCAGATATAACTGCTACCACGATTATTTTTTTATCTTGAAGTTCAATGATATTAGATTTATTAGATTTAACTATTAGAACATATGAAAAAAACCCACAACTTGCTTGAAAATACGCAAATCCAGAGCTTTTAAATATCTCTTACTTATTAGTGGCGCCTGCACAATTAAGCAGAGCAGTTAGGCACAAGATAAAGTTATCTGCCCTCTTCAGCAGAGCCTTAAGACTGTAGAAATTAAGTGACCCAAGGTGCAGTGAAGCAGCCCATTCTCTCTCCAGCTTGCTCCACTATGTTGTGAGCTCAAGTCAAGAGTGCTGAGCTAAGCCAGATCAGACATCGCAGTTCACACAACAGACAAACTGCATGGAAATGCTGCTTTACTTTCCCCTGTATACACAGGCTGCATGAACAGGTTTTTCCTATAGTTTTTTGTTTGTTTTTCTTCACTGTTCTCTGTTAAGATGGCCAAAACTGTGTTGTGCTGGTTTCCCCCTACAGAGAAGAAACACACCATGTCAAGCTTCATCATCCCCATTCCACCCCAAAACCAAGCAACAGCCACCTCATTTCCTGTTGACAACATATGGTTGTAAGCAAGTCATTCACCAGCCCAGCCTCAGCCGTGCTTCTGTGATAAATAGCATTTACTTTTCCATGAGGTCAACAGAAATGGTTAATTCAAACAAAACCTTTATATTTATGAGCTCACTTTGGCACCTGGTTTTCATGTCAGCATTACATGAGTATCAACAGGGATGCAAGACTATGACAGAATCATCCAGGCAACTGTACATGTAACAGCATCCGTGAACATCAAGCAGCTAATGTACCAGTCCTGAGAAGAAAGCTTCCTTACTGACAACAAGTCACTCATGCTAATTGAAGTCCCACGCTTGGTTACGGTAAATGACAAACATCTCAGGACCTTATATGAGAAAGCTTTCCTTTGATACATCTGCAGGCTTGTCATGCTTTTTTGACATTGTAAAATAAAGACATGGGACAGGAGGCTTTTGAGACTCCAAAAACATGAAGAAAAATAATGGAACTCATTACTGAGCACAGTTTTGACTTGTTTGAGGTCTGCTTTTGCTAGTGAATGGAACAAATGATGTTACAGGGTGAAAGCTGCCAAGTTTCATTAGAGTACTTCTGTGAAAGTGTATGATCTCAGAGGCTATACATGTTAATTTACAGTAGAGTTTAGATTAAAATGATGAATGTGTATCTAGTGTACATTTAAATGCAATTTTAAAAGAAAATCAAGCTGGGGCCTTCCTGTTCAACATGCCACTGCAGATTCTCCAGTGTAAAAGCAGAGCACCTCAAGCAGTTGTTATAGTCTCTATAGGCAGAACAACATTGCATTTAATTAAATGTCCACTATAACTGTAAAGTTCATTTCCTAACCTGGTGTTTGGCTATCAGAATACAAGTAGTTTGAACAGTGTTTCATATCTGCTTGATTGGAAAAAGCTGTCAGAAGCTCCTATCAAACATGAAACGGAGTAAAAAATAAGATGAATTTCCCAGTAAATTCAGTTGTGTCTTTTTCCTCTTTAGCTCAAGATTCTGGTTACCATTTCACTGTTTCCCTTCACAGTAAGCAGCCCTAACATTGGTCCCCCCTGAAACCATTTTAGTATTTTCCTACTCTTGCTACACACAGGGTCATACAGTGAGCCGGGTGCACGAAGCAAGGAAGATAAGCAGGGATGCTACACACTTACATAGAAGTGTGGCAAGTCCTTACTTCGGTGAGAATGTATTTATATGTTTTTGTTTATCTCCCAATCTATATAACATGCACCCAAACCACAGCTAAACTTACACAACTAGAAATTCCAATTGTGTCATGAATTTAACAGAGTACAGGAACAGGCTTTCTACTTACACCTCACACAGTCTGTTTGAAAGGGATAGGTGTGATCAGGCCTGACAGGCCTGCACGAGAAACTACATGTTGTCTACAAAGGGTAAAACACTGCAAAGAGCCTCCAAGTCAAAACCTCTCTGACTGATGAGTTACAGTCAGTGCAGAGCAGTGGGCAGGTGATGTTCTTGGGGAGAATACCAAGCGTGCTGCAGGCTCAACCCGAGCTTGGCAGGAGCAGCTCCCCAAGCTGCGCTAGCACCTTTGGTCTCTGAGCGCTGGTCCAGAGGCAGCAGCTGGCTGATTCCTACTTGAGCTGTGCTGGTTTAGAAAGCAGCACAACTTCATGGCAAGTAGCTGCAAGCATTTTGAAGAAAGTTCACTCTTTTTTTTTTTTTTTTTTTAAATCAAGTCTGTTTAAACTGGAATTGAATGCTGTGCTTGTAGAAACAGGACCTACCAGCATCTGCTGACAGCTGTGCTGATACAAGCATAGCTTCTCTTCAGCGCGTGACATAGGAAACTGGGAAACAGATTCTGCTTTCTGTTATGTGACTGAAGGTCTACTGACTTCAGCTCTGCTACCTAGACCCTAGTCAAGAACCAGAGCCCAAGATGCAGGCAGACACCAGCCTAAGGAGAAGGAACATTGCTTCGCAGAAAGGACTGTCTGAAAATCTCCATTGATCCCCACAAACTGTAGTAATATCTTTGTATATTTAGGTGAGAGCAGGACCTCATCTAATTAGTTGAAGAATGAGATAATCAGCAGCAAGCTAATGTATAGAAAATAGATACTTTTTTTTAAAATGTCAGGGGAGAGTTTGGAGGATAAGAACATGGGTTGTAGATAAGCAGTAAGGCATCAGAATGACACTCAAGTGGTTATTTCTTTTACGCTGAAGCCCTCAAGTTAAAAACAAAGGTCAGCAAAATAAGAAGTTGTGTTTACTGGGTCCCTAGACTTGCCATCTAATACAGCTATTCATCAAAATACTGCATGCTTTTTGCATGACATGTGTCTTGCTCAATCAATGGAAAGCTGCTAAAAATCTCCTAAATATCCTATTCTAAACAATGTTTAGCAGCTACAACCAGAGCCTGATTTTGATTTATTGAATAATTTGACCAGAGAACACCTTAAGTCACAACAACATTAAGCGCAATAACTTTTCATTCCTTCGCTGAACACCATATGAAATTAAACAAAATAAAAATTGACAGCACCAAGTTATCCTGAATCTATTCCAGATGGATTAAGTTCACTGTACGTATTAAATGGAGATTTCTAGCTTGGGTTTGACATTGCATTTCACTGACTCCCAAAAACAAATCAAAAATAACCCAGGATGTGTTACCAATTCCATTTTAAATCTAAATATTTCTGATACTAATTATGGAGCAAAGGGAAAATGTTGAAGACATTTCAACTTTAACAACCCTGCCATTCTGATTAAAAAGTATCAGCTTTACATCTGCAAGAAATTTATAAAGTGGACTCTTTACAAATTGTTATGGAGCAATTTGTGCACAGTTAGTTCTTTGTTTAATCGAGAAATCTGCCCAAACCCTGATTGTGTGCTTATTTCCCTAAGGCTGGGAGTGAAGGTTATTTCATTATGCCTTTTGGGAGCAGCAATCTATCTAATACGTTTCTGAATTATTCCAGACTGAGCTGAAGCTGAACATGAGAACAAAGCCCTGCTTCCACAGAAGAAAGACCAGCCTAACTCCCAGCTGGGAAGATTTAGGCAGAGATTTATAAGTACAAACACTGAAGAAATTTGCAAGTAATTGCATGTATTTGCTCTCTGTTGTGGTATGCAGTAAACTAATATTTATTAGAACATATCAGCACAGTACTGCTCATTACACCCTTCCCCGTCTCTTCTTGCAGGGTTGCAATGAAGGTTTGTTTTCTTGTTTGGTTGGTTTCTTTTTTTTTTTTTTTTTCTTTATTTTTTCAGAGTAGGAGTGCTAAGGAAAGAAGGCAGAAAAATCAGGATCACTGATTGATACCTGCCATTTATGGAGGTTTTACTGTACACAAACTCTGTAAGTAAAAAGAATGTTGTAATTGCTGCCAGTGAACAGTCAGGAAATACAGTACTCCCGCCTGCTCTGCTATCAAGAACAAAAATCTTCTGGAGAATAAGCATCTTCATAAAAATCACCTTTGGGAGGTAACTATGAGATAGCCAACCTAAGAGTTACCTATCTTTTGTGTTTCTTCCTACATAGAGAAATTCCCATTATTTCGTTAGTGCCTACACAGTCTGCATGTACACATTCTGCAACAACAGTCAGTTTAATTACTGCTGTGGTGTGAATTGTTGGTTTAGCCAGCACCAGTAAAGCCTTAGTGAGCTGGAGCACTGGTTACTCTGGACATCACTTCATTCAGTGCACAGGAATATGGCACTAAAGATCAACACATTTAATTGTCGTGGCGGGACCCCCATTTACCTACAACACAGGTGTGTTTTTTGGACGAGCAGGATCTTCTTCTGTGGTATTTACTTCTCCAGTAATCTGTCAAAGCTCAAATTTGAGCTGAACTTAATACACCTTGGAA
Organism: Ceryle rudis; assembly: GCA_033439905.1. Lineage (NCBI taxonomy): Eukaryota > Metazoa > Chordata > Aves > Coraciiformes > Cerylidae > Ceryle > Ceryle rudis. The sequence continues at coordinate 133,618 of JAAGNO010010486.1, forward strand.
GCCATTCGCTTTCCCAAGTTTTATTAACAAAGAGGACACCTGGAAAAATCACAGCCATACCTGATTTCAGAGAATGCCAGGGATACCCAGATTTATTCCATCCACTGACGGCCCAAAACTGCCTATTCCAAACACAATTTGTTTCAAAACTCCATTTAATGTTGCTAGGTGATGTAAGTGTACCTAGCTAACACATATTTCTAAAACCCTAGCAATTCAAAAGTAAAGGACTGGCTGTGGACATAAATTGACTCCATCCTTATATCCTCATCACATGAGGGAAAATACATTCCCCATGTACCTGAACCTACAACACAGTGGCCTAAACTGATGAGATTGTACAATTGTATTATATCACTTTATCAAACTGTTTTAAGAGGACAGATCCTCCATTTTTTAAGTTTATTTGAAAGCAAATATTCCTGTTTAGCACTTACACTGTCCAAAAAAAATTTTCTTGTGCAATCCTGTACAGAAAATTCAAAAGAAAATGTTTTTGATGCAGTCTTTTCGGTAAAAAATTAATGTATAGTTAGTGACTTATACTTGGGGCTTTAAGGAATATATCATTAATAATTACTTAGGATAATACACAAGTTTTATTACTCTTTCATGCAAGATTTTTGTGCAGTTCTTAGTATTCTGACATTAGAGCTACAAGAGCAGCACTTGGGGTTTTCAAACCAGTAGTCAGAATTTAGCCTGTTTCCTTCTAATACAAAATGAAAACTTCAACTAGTAATTACTTGGGGTTGAGTTAATGTAGTTTAAATTTTATAAGAATAATGTGCTTATTTACTACAGGGGTATTGTAAGATTCAGCCTTAACTATTAATTTTCACATTTTTAAGTGCTGGGATTGTATAAGCTACGAGCCAGGTTAACTCCAGTGTTGTCACTTAGCAACTGTAATTGGCTACTAAAGTGAGTATTTTCTTTTGGGAATTTCCCCATGAGGTCCCTGCACTACCTTCTCCCTCCAAGTTCCGTTTTTTTCTTCTGTGGGGCTACCCAAAGTTTTAGCCTTGCAGCATGAAAGCGCTTTATTAGTGACAACAATTAAGCAGATGCTCAACTTCAAGAGACTTTTAGCAACAATATGCAGTTTCTGGAATGTGAAGACATGATTAATGCTGCAACATGACAAGAAGCTTAAGACTAGTCAGTGGGGTGGTTTTTTGTGTGTTTAGGTTTGTTGTTTTGTTTAAAACCTCTTTCAGGAATTGGGGGAAAAAAATGGGCCCATCATGTAAAAAGTTAGGTGTGAGTAGAACTGGCCAGGCTGATAATTGCTCCTCTGAGACCTGCCATGCTCACTGCACACCGGACAACATCTGCACTTGCATTATGAAGCAAAATTAACCACATGCATTACAGCACAGCCTATTTTCAACTGGCAAAATACACACAAAGAAGATATCCAAGAAGATATCCAAATTCAAGACTAGAAGTTAAGGCCATGATTTTCAGAAATCAGAGCTCTAAATTAAGCTTTAAGAGTGGGATCTTCAAAAATATTCAGCTCACTAGAAATTCAGAGTGTAAATCCTATTAATCTAAGACCTGATTATTCTGGAGAAAACACTCTTCGTTTTCAAATTACCAAGCACCCAAGAGCTTCCAGAAAAACTTCTCAATGCTCAGCACTTCTGAAATTCTACCTATTCATTTACATTGCTGCAACAAGCTGTAGTTTGACTCCATGTGGTTCTTGAAGCAATGTTTACAGCTTTAACAGCAATTAACTATCAAATTACTGACTCGGTCTCAGTTTTTAAGGAGCTTCATGTGAAAAAATTGTGGCCAATAAAAACACTTTGAAAAAGCATCCATAAAATGGGAAGGGTTAAAGGGGGGTTAAAAGGGGTTAAAAAAGGGTTAAAAAAATTACCAAATTGAAAACCAGGCTAGGAACAGAGATTTGAATCCAATTTGAAAGGCTTTCTAGTTAATTAGTAAGGCATGGGCTTAGGACATTAGACAAAGGATTTTACTTGTGGCTTTTTTACGAACTTTCTTAGAGATGCCCAACAAATCTCAACTTCTCTGCCCGTCAGTTGCTACAAATGGGAAAGGGGTCTGTGCATACTGCTTTGAGAGAAAAATAGCACTTCATACAGAACACATGACATGGGGCCTCTCTTAATCAACTCCTGGAGTTTTGGTTCATTTTTTGAAAGAATAAGGTGGGTCAATGATGAAAACATTCTCCACTACTAGCTGCTCTATATTGACTTTATTTATGAGGAATCATGTTTAACAACTCCTTTAGTATCTTAGAAAATTGCTTTCTTGAGCAGATGGAAAGATTTACTTTCCTTTCCGCCCCCAAAAATTACACCTTGTAAAAAATAGGGTATGTACCAAGAAATAACAAAACAGACAATAGACCAAAATATTAAAAAAAGGAATCACTTCTAATCAAGCTCTTTTTAGAAGTACTTCATCTGCATTCTTGTTTTTAAAAGATTATAAAAATCTAATCCTGAAAGTACTTGTGAGCCTCCAGCTGTTTTGAGTGGGGAGGGGTTTCATCCCTAACAAGTCCAAAGTCAGTTTGTGTGCTTTACAGGATGAGACCCTCAGCTTTGCTGAAGGAGCTTTGTCTACCTGCAGAGCGAAGGCCAGACACCACTGTTCATATTGCACCATCCAAAGCGAGGAAAACTCCTGTTTTCCACCTTGTATCCACGACCAGTATGTTCTTCCAAAGCTGCAGCCAGTGCTTAGATACTGGGGAATTGAGCTGACACCTACTGAGAGCCCAAACCCTATCAAAGCTGCCTGAATGACATTTTGATTCTGCTCTGCCACCTGGTATTCAGGTCTTTGCTGTATCTTACAGGCTACACTTATGCTGCCTTTCCCAAGACAGAAAGCTTTGCAGTGCATGTGAGCTCAGGACAGGACCTAACAGGACAGAATGCACAGAAATAACCTAAGTTTTAAAGGTTTTCTCTTCTTACAGCATGAATGTAAGACAGTCAAGTAAGTCTCACATGGCTCTAGCTTTGGAAGACAGGGACCAGGAACGAAGTATGCAGAGAGCTTGGGAAAATAAATGGTCCTGTTGATATTCAAGCATGGATGAAAAGAAGTCTGGAAGGTAAGGGAGTGTGCAAGAGATTTCACAGAAAATAAGGTGAAAATTTTGAATGACCTTGATGGAAAGAGAAGACCGAAGAAAATTTTGCACAAGGAGACCCTAAAAAGCCTCTGAATCCAAGACAATTTGGAAATACATCCAGCTTTTTTTTTTTTTTTTTTCCCTAATCAAGCGCTTTCTTACTTTCATTTGAATCTATACTAAGTATTTAACACAACCATTGGCAATTAAAATTCACTGAACAATTTAATTGTGGTGAATTCCTACAGGTCTCTCAGATCACACTGCATTCAATAGAAGTTGAGTATTTTCTAAACGCAAAGAAAATCTAGTGTAACCATCAGACTTGCTTTGAACAACTCCTAGTCCATTCCACACGTTAGACTGAGATCAATTTTGATTACAGTTTTGTTCCTTCCTAATGAAAAAGTTAAGGGTCTACTGCTACTTATATGAAATACACAATTTCCTACGAGTGAAATATTTTAGACTAATGAGAGGTTGAAAGCCCTAAAGCTGCAAAGAAATGTTTAATATAAGTAATACAAATATATATATGCACACACAGACATATTTATACACATAGAGAGAGGTTTGGGTAGCACCTGCTGTAAATTTATATATGAATTTACAAGACCCTATTTTTAGCCAATTATAACTTTCTGAAAAGTTCTTTTTCAAGAGTTATGTTTTCCATGCTTGTTCTCCTATTGGGCAAAATCAAGTACCAGATTTTTGGTTTATGTCACAGCAGGAAAATAAAAAAACACAACCAAAAAACCAACCAAACAAAAAAAACCCAGCCCACTAGATTTTCATTTTTATCTAATGTTTTCTTCTCACAATGAAAGAATGGCTGAACTTTAGGTTTGAAGTCCCAGGATGGCTGACCCCCACTGATTACTAGGTACTTTTATTATTAAGAAAACACTAGCACTAATACTAGTAAATGTTACCATGGTGTATGTAAAAACAGGACAAGAGCTGGCCATTTTACCTCCCTGTCTCCAAGAGACATCATTTCTTAGAGCCTGGGTAAAGACAAGCCCAGGAGTCAGCCCCAGGACCCAGAAGGCAACTCACCATTTCTTGCCTCGTTGCATACTGAGAGGCTGAGTCCTTGGACCACAGCATCATATTCCCAGTAAGCTGACTGCAGCCAGCGCCTTCCCTTGGCCCCATCCAGCCTACTTGGGTTTAGGATGAAAAAGAAAAGGAGCCAGGTCTCCTTAAGGAATAGGTCACATTTGGCTCCATGTAGCCGAGCACATTTTTCCACCTGAAACACACTTAACAGCTCTGCAGTCTTGACTTTTGGTTTGAAAAGATGCTTCACACTGGAACCTCACATTGAAATTACATGAACAGCCATTAAAATCAATTAAATACTTAGCACTGGCAATTTTAATGCATTTGTCATCGGGTGAAAGCAAAAAAAAGTACAAAAAAAATATCTCACATTCCCTGTATTTTATGAAGTCAGAAATGTAACAACCTTCAGAGTAGTTCTATAGGAGTCTAAATTGCTGACAACTAACTCTAACATGAGATGAAAAGAACGGGACATATATTTAACATGACATTATTCCAAATATTTGTATCTTAGAGACAGTAAGTACAGATTATTCTATTTATACACATATTCAATACATGCATCAAGACTATGGCTAGAGCACTTGATTGTGTGTTTATATATAAATCAGACAGGTGTGTCTTTGTGTATAAAGTTAGGCTGCCAGGAATTTTCCTGTATTTCTTCAGAAGACAGGTCTTTTTGAAGGGATCTACAGCACCTCAAATCATGACGTATTTTATTATCTTTATTTCAGTTAATCTCTCCCCCCATCACCCCCCCCAAATTTCTTCTACTTCTATCCTCCCACCCGCTCAGAATTAGCTATTAGGGAAAATATTTATCTGGGCAGAATTTAATGATCTCCACAAATACAGTAAAAGTTGTATGTGTGCATTATTCTTAAATTCTGTATAATTTGGGAATGTAGGAGTACATGAAAGTCACAGGCATATTTATGGTAATAATGGCACTACACGGTTTTATGTATCCAGCATTAGTTACAGGGCTCCCTGTAACACTCATATATAAAGAAAACTAATCTGCTGTACATGCATTACAAGCACTTTTCAACATGCCATATAAGTTCCAAACAGAGCACTTGGAAAACAACCCAGAAGGCTTGTGAAAGTGCTCTTTTGCTCTCTTTTTCTTTATTAAAACAAAATCACTACATAACTAACGACCAAGTACTCTGTAGGCAACGACGCACAACTCATTATTTCAACCCAAAAGTATTCAACTTACAGCTACTGCTGAGTTTTCGAGGTAGAGATATGTTGGGTTTTTTAAAACAAAACATGCTATCGCCTTTCACAATAATTTGTGTTAGGGCCATCAGGCTGCTTAATATAGGTTCAGGGAGCTAAACTTAAGAACCTCCACTGCGAGATAGAGATGAGTTCCTTAAGGTATTTATTACCCTCAGAGAAGTTTATTTTTACCTATCAGGGTCACTATTTTCACTTACCCAACGTGATCCTTTGTCTTACTTTTACCTCAACCACCATCTTATAGTACCAAAATGACTTTGTAGCACTGTTCCATCAGGGAAATAATCAATGACACCGAAGAAAAATCCAGCTCAGAGTAATGTTTCTTTCTTTGGAACCAAGGCTACGTGCCTTTTTCCATCTTCAAGACATAGATCTATAATAGAGTTACGCAGAAGCGGTACCAATAACAGAATATATCAAGGAGCTGGAAGGCACTCGCTTCCCGTGGCATCTCCAAACCCGGGTACGATTCCCGCATGCATTGTCGCTGCGCTCTGCCTGCTGCTGTTTCACCGAGAGCAGGTGTTGCCCCTTGACGAAAATGGTAAATATTTTTCATAAACAAACCCTTTTAAGTGCAGATGCATTTTTTTTTATAAATTAATGCTGATAATTTACAACATTCCCATATCCTGAACTCTCCTCCATGGGCAGAATGGTATGAATTGAAAATCCACTAGTGCAGGCACAAAAACAAACTGGCAACGGGATGATTTCTGATTCTGGAGCCAAACATCATCACTCCCCTCCTTTAAAAAGGAGAAAGGGGGGCTGGGTGCAAGAGAAGAAAAGAAAAAGCAGGACTGCCAAAACCAGCAGGCTAAGTAGAGTAACCGGAAGTGTACAATTTACTGCTAATGGTTCAGTGTCTGCAAAGGATTGCTCAAGCTGTGCTCAACAAAAACTCAGTAATAACCAAAGAGGGAAGCAAAAAAAGGCAAGATGTTTGGTTTTACTTTCTGTCAAATACTGTTAAATATGAGCCACTTAAAAAAACAGAATGAAAGAATGCAATAATGCTTTGTACAGGTGGTACCGAGGTCCCTGGCTGGGCCTTCAGACAAAACCATTCCCATGTAAACCTTTAAAGAGGATTAATCCTCAAGGACCACTGTAATGAGACCTTAAAAGGCTGAACAACAGCAGCCTATCACGGAGGGAAGCAGTAGCCTGCTCCCAGAAGTCTTCTCTAGCAGAGTTACATCAAAGCAAACTGGGACCAGATAGCAGGATTCTGCAAGAATCCCTTATCTCAGCGCTAGCGGATGCTTCTCCTCTGATTGTCTTGAACTGCCACCTGTCCCAGGCATCTTTGAAGGCAACGCTAAGCCTGTGATGGATCTGACCTCCTTGTGCTGAGATTCTTTTATGTCTTTCTTCATTTTCTGCTCTGTTACATTCTTTCCCTGCAACGCACACTACATGAAACAAAGGGAGTTCTCACTCCTTGACTTACTGTCCCCAGCTATTTGAAAGCAAAAAAACAATGTTAAGGATTATACTCCACCCGCAATATGGAGCTGTCCTCAGGAGACAAGCTTCTTATTTTTGAGAGTTATAACTAGACGGCTTTTACACGAAGGGACTTTACAATGAGGTTCCACATTGCTGGGAGCCAAGATATGAAAGCTGCATATCAGAGATAGCTTAAAAAACAAAAAGGTTCATAATACAGAAGTATATGAAAAATCACATTACAAAAATAAGCAGGAAAATAACCAGGAAGCAACAAGCCTCAGAGAAAACACTAAATTACTGTATGCATGCGTACCATATTGCACTCGTGTCCTATAATACCAGTGTCCAGCATATTGTAACAGTGACAAATTCATCTGAGATTAAAACAAAGAGTTGTCCAGTTCAAATAAAATAGCAGCTCTGCTACCTGAGACACGTGCATACACCGACAGAAAGTATAGAACCAGCCCACACAGAGGGACACAGCTTTACCATGAATGTCACCCATCAGGGTTTCAGTTTGTAAGCAGCAATATGCTGGCAACCATGATCTCACCACCTTGGTGACATGTGCTTCCAGTAGGTATCAGCCACAGTTAGAGAGCTGAAGATAGGTTCAGGGAGCTGTAATCAGATTTTATTCTAATAGCTACAAGTCACGATAGAGGAGTTATCACAGTCCTAAAAAGATGTGTCTGAGGAGGAAAGCTGCTACAGCTCCCACCTCTGTTTTTTCACTCTTGCATTCAGTTCTGGACCAGTTCTTAAGTCCTTTCTTTTCTTGTGTGTGGCACTGTCAGAACAAGAAGCAGCAAAGTATAGCTAGGCTGAAGTCAGGATGCAGTGTGCCAGCAGCACCTTTCAGTTCCTTGCACTGACAAAATAAAAGGGTGTCCTTAATTGCAGGTAGGTGGGGCTCATGGAAGCATTACACAGCAGGATGGAAGTAGGAAAAAGAAAGAACCTTCTGTTTTTAAGCTTTCCAGGAAATCACAGCTAGGAGAATTCAACCAACCCTGTAAGGGCAAGATCCAACATCAAACAGCTGAGCAGGACACTTGATCTCTCATTGTTACACACAGATAAGCAATGACTGCAGCAAACAAGGAGCAGATCTATAGGGTCTGAATGTTAAAAAGAGCATTACATGGAAAACTGAGCAGACCATAGCATTTTCTGGGGCCAAAATCTATCAGCATGTGTTGCCAAATTAACTTGGCCTAGAGGCATGCCCAGAGGGAATTTAAAGTTGAAGATTACTTCTTCCCATCCATATGACAACTCCCACAAAAGGGTATTGCACTTCAGGACCATAACACAATGTCAGGCCAGCACCAGTCTTCCACGAGAAAAATACAAGTCACTGTTCAACGGCCAGCATAGCACACCAACCATTTCAGATGACTGTCTTCCTCAGAGATCCGTGTCAATGCCTTGTGTGGCTTTAGCAAGGTATACCCATGTCTACATCATTTCTTAGAGGCAGCCCAGAAGCCACCCCCTTAAGATAAGGCATGTCAGCCTGGCATTTGGCCAGCCTTCACCCATGGCCTTAGCAGCAAGTGGCCTGCACTCTTCTGGTCCTGCAGGACCTTGCACACATGGGCAAGTCCCACGTTAACACAACACAGGTGACACTCCCATGGGCTGTCTACCAACCAGTGAGAGAGACTGGTCAGGATGCAGAGGCACAGCATGCTTTAACCCCACTGTACAGACCACCTTTTCAGAGCAGTATACACCCAGAACTAGCATCTGTGGGATGAACCAGTGCAGCAGCCCATGTCCTCAACCTGCCTTTCTAGTTTATAATGCACAGAGGATGCAAGGCACTACAAAACATCAGCTGTGTGTTCATCTGTGGTGTACACAATAAATAAGTACAGCCTTTGAAGAAATGTGCCATTTCCCTACAAGCACCCAGAAACACTTTCACAGGGCAGTATTTGGGGTTTCATTCAGGTTTCATATTTTTTTCTATGAGAGCAGACAAATCCAGATAAGGCCCTGGTCTTATTTATAAGGAGTTTCTTCCAGTTAGCTTTATGTGTCTACAAGCTTGTTTAAATTTTCTCTGCTTAAGTTGACAAATCAAGAAAAACTGAAAACCTGAAAGAGCGAAAATAAACACAGACCATGGTTACTGCCACTCTCAGGCAAAGTAGGGGCATATATGAGCAGGTCATACATCAGAGTTTCCAAATTGAACAGCCCAAGTACTGGGCAGCTCAGTGATTAGCCAGTGATATATGACTAGTACTCCTCTTCCCCCTTCCAGTTAAAAGAAAAAAAAAAAAAATTCCACTCCTATCATAGCAGCAATTAATGTTTTTGATGTCTGGCACTAATTTTATTGTTAAAAGCATTATATATCACTGGTGCTGATGCCAACCCAAATACCATCCAGCACAAAACATGGCTTTGGTGCCAACAGCTTCCTATCACTGTACCATGCTGGTCCATCCCGGTAAAGCAAGCAACCACTGTTTATACATAACAAAGGCCTTGATCCAATAAACTTTATTCACCCAAGTAACCCAATTTCATTTCAACAACAACAACATCTAACACAAGTCAAGACCAAAGCTGGAGGTTTTCAACAGCTGTATCTGTAGGCAGGTTGATGGGAACAAAAAAAACCCAAACGTACAAAGCAAATGCAGCACCTTTTTACCCTAAGGACTGTGATATACTGGAATTAAATTTATTTCAACACATTCTAACTCATTAGTTATTTTCTCCAACGTTTGGTATGGTGTTGCACTCAGCTGTTACCATAATCAGCCATTTATTTCAAAGTATGTCATATACCATTACTTTTGGCTTGTTACCATAAGCTACTTCAACAGGGGACTGTAGATAGAGGAATAGCAACATTCGGTTCTTCATTTGTGAAATGGTAACGTGGATCCTCGGGAATTATGATTTTAAATTACAACTAGCACGAGAAGCAGGTAAAATGAAAGCACAGAATACCAGGCAACTGGGATTATTACAATGTTCATCAAAGCCAGCAGCTGTTGATTCATTGAATTCATTGGGTTCTGGATCAGTGCTGCTTGGCTCCTTGGGAAAAATGATGGCTTGGGGCAGCACTGAAATGTGATGGGGAAACTGCAATGAATAATAGGGGACCCTCTCTGCTACCTTGTTCAGTGTGACGCAGGAAACAAGCGTAAATTAGATTAGAAAGCAATTCCTTTATCTGGGGAGCTATCTGTGCTGAGCTCCAAAAACTCAGCAAGACAAATTCTGAAAGACAACACAAATCAGTATTTTGCTCTTTTTTGGTTTTGAGCTAATGACTTATTTTTAAAAGGAAGTATGAAGATGAGGTACAAACCTGAACATCCAAGCACCTCCATGCACATACTGCCTTTCCTGCTGCGGTGCACTGACCACCACCACACATGCCAGTGACCACACAGCAGTACAGCAGCTGTACTCTTTAAAACACAGCCACCAATACATTGACATTTAGTGCAGTACTGGTTCACATTGGTGGTTGCTGCCACAGCTGTAAGTTATATGACCACAAATGAAAAAAGGTAGCCATTATAACTCCGACTGAAGGGGGAACCATTCCTGACATGATCTCCAAAGTCAGATGTGACCCACTGAGCAAGCTCAAGAGCCCCAGTTGTAAGCAATTTGAACAGTGTGTTAATAAGAGTTTAGAGAGTACTGTGTAAACTACCCAAGAGCCAGGCTAAGAAGTAGCTAATTGGGTTGCTAGGTTTGAATAAAAGGAAGCAGAGGCCATGGCTGAGACTCTCCCCCTAAGTACTGACCTCAATCAATATGAATAAAACTACATCTGCTAGTGGTCATGAAAATGATTCTGCAACCAAAGCATTTAAATGGTCTTAAAAGTAAAGGCCTGTTCAACCCTGGACTCCGACAGGAGGGCAGAGCTGGTGCTGAGACACTTCCATGAGACAATCTTGAAACTGCACCTTGTCAACAGGAACCACACTGTCTTCCAAAACCTCCCTTGAACAAGTCCATCCCACAGGGAGAGCAGGCCCACGGTGCCCCCATGATGCCATCACTCCCACTGTCTGGCCCAAGGCATCCTCTGGGACACAAACACCCTTCTTCAGGGCCCACACATTTGAGCCTTCCCCCAGCCCCAAGGGCAGCAACGAGGAAGGATAGTGCACATCCAGATCTCGGTGACAAGCACCCAGGACACAAGAAAATTAACACAAGGGAAAGATAAAAGAGAAGCACCCCGTAGACATTAGCTACTCTGCAATCTAATTATTGCCACAGATGCCTTCTCAAGAGCTGGATGATGGCAGTGGAGACGGGAATAAGAGAACTGAACTTAAATGTTTATTTTCTACATTTTGAAACGCCAATTTAAACGCCTGGTTACAACACTGACAGGCTGCCTAGACTCAGGTAGTGCCATCTTAGACCCCTAGGGCACCCAAGATGTTCATCCAGAGTTAACAGATACGACACAGGATGTCCTGAAGACCAGTCTTTCCAGGGTGGCAGACACAGACCAACTAGGAAGCTCCCAGGCATGAAAATGGCACTGGAAACTTCTGCTTAAACAACTGAATTCCCTCTATCACATTGACCAGGTGGAAGGCCACCAGTGCAAGAGAACCATCTCCCTGGCAGCATAAAGCACCACACAGTGTTGAAGTACATGGCTTATACTCACCAGCTCAGTGAAGTCTGCTTCAGTTCTCGGTGAAAATCATGATCACTAAACCAGCACCCGTTTCACACATTCCCTATGCTTTGCCACAAAGATTTGAGTTGCTGCAGCCACAACAGTTCTTACAGATGCAGGTAATGCCTGTGACACCAAAAGCTGCACAAGGCTGAGTTTTGGCTAGCCTTTTTTAAAGCTCTAAGCAGCCAAGCACAAGAGGTTGTTTTCAAACTGTGTCCCCTTGGCCAAGAAATACTCACAGGGCAAAGCACTCATACAAAGCTGACTGACAAGACAGCAACCTCAGGCATTATGGGATACTTCAAAATTTGCAACAAACGATGCTTATCTTCCTTTGGCAGATAGTTCTCCACATACCTGTCATTCTTGGCTAACCTTGTGCACTACACAGCCTCAGCAACAGCACAAAGATCACTCCGATAACTAAAAAAGAAAACTAATGATCTTGCCTGTTGAAATGGCAGTAATGAGCACAATGGTTATGTGTCAGGCTGCGGGGTTTTAGGGGTTTTTTGGGGAGGGTTTCAGAGTTAGGTTTTTTCAGAGAACACAGCAATGAGAAATACTGTATCTACTGCATGCCAGCAGACCTCTAGGAGGGAAGAGGAAACTTTATCAAGGCTTTTGAACTCAGACTTTTATGGCTTCTGAGGTTTTTTTCCCACCTTCCAGATACTGATGCTATAGAAGTTACCATGTAGGGACAACAAGATCAGTCCAAACCCACTACAGATCTTGTCACAAGGCTCTTAGAGACCGAAACATCCACATATCAAGGGACACAACAACTTTGAAGAAGCTTTTCATTCTCTCCTGATTCAGGGACAGCTCATCTGCCTTGAGACTGAGGAGATGGATTACATTATTTCTTGGCTTTTTTTTTTTTTTTTCCCCAGAGTTATTAACTCTGGATTCTACGGCTCTTGAGCAATATATTCTGTCTCATTCCATGAAGACAGTATACAACAAATACATACTATAAAGCATCTAAAAAAAGCTTTAGTTGACCAATCAAATCAATCTGTGAAAGAGGTGTTTTTGCATTTGTTTTCCATCTTCCCTATTCCTTAATATAACAAAGAAACAAACCAGTCACAAAACACAAGAAGCCTCACCGCACAACTTACAGGCGCTTAAACAACCAGAAAAAAAAAAGTAGAGATTACCAGAAGCCATCTGCTGCTCAGAAGGCTTCATACCCAGTATTGCTTGGCAGGTAAATTCTCCTAGGTGCCATAGAGGGATAAGGTTATAGTGATCCTCGGGACTTTTTTTAGTTGAAGTCAACAGAATTATAGACCCATAAGAGATCTCATAAATATCCTATTCTACCCTCCACACAAAAACGATCACTTCTTTCCATACCATTGCCCATAGTTTCCAGATTAAATTAATACTACTTGTAGTGACAAGAAAAAGTCAGTAGTTGAAGATATGTATTCACCTATACTTCAAACCAAAACAAAAAAAAACAAAGCCAAAACCTAAAAGATCACCTTCCAGCTTCTCAACCACATTAGATTTCAAGGCCTTTCAGGTGTTGGTAGTTCTGCAGTCTGTCTCATGCTGAGGAGAGCGAAAAATCCAGTAAAGGACATGTCTATGTGCCACCTCTAGCTGTAAATTTACGGGTGCAACTATTACTTCCAAATGAGAGCATCATACAAGGGCACCAACTCCAGGGCTCTCAAGAGACCCTGCTTGTTCCATAGAAGGGCTCCAGAGAAACAGGCAGAAGTACTTGTAATGAGCAGAGCTTCCCAAACACAAACCAGGAGGCATCTTGGAGAAAATATTTCCATTTATAAGCTGCTGTTAAGCTTACAAGGTCTGCAGCACCTTCCTGAATTTCAAACTGAAGTTGCCTCTACCCCTAAGTTTCATTTTGAGTAATATTTTTTCTTGGCGGCTACTGAAAGATACTATTACATTTCAGAATTTTATTCCAAAAAAGTTTTTTGGCAACCATGCTAATATTCTTAAAGACCAACATTTCAGTTGCTCAGCTGATACCAGTAATCTGACATTCACTTTTATACTAGAGGCTTTTTTCCCCTATAAGTTTTATTAAAAGCTTTAGGTTTTACTTTTCTCAGCTACCTCTCCCTGACATTTGGAAACCACCCCATAAATCACTGTCAGTGCAGAGTTTTGTTACTGGAGCGCTTAAGCCCCTCCCCTGCAAAATGCTGGGCAAAGAGCTGAAGAAGTAGGACCGAGGTTTTCAAAGGCATTTAAGAGGCCAAACTCACTTTGAAATTGAAGAGACCCTAAATGCCTTTTAAAGACACTGGCCCTAAATCTCTGCAAGGATTCCTCAGTGACACTCTCCTACTGCTCCCCAACAAGGCTGGGGGTAAATCCACTATAAAAAGCTGTCCCAGGTTCCTGCCACCCATTAACACTGGGATGCTAGAGGTGAGCTAAGAAAAACGCCTGCTTTGGGACTATCCAAAAGTCTCTTGGTTATCCCTCTGAGTTCCAATATGTGCAAGGGAGATGGCAAGGGAGGCCCACCAGCTTCCCCCCTCCAAAAAGGAAATGAGGACCTCCTTCTATGAGCTCATCTGCTGGTGGCAGCCTCGCCTGCTCTCACTGTCCAATGTGCCGCACTCTAATGTGCCACACTTGAACTGTGGTTCAAGCCACATTGCCAAGAAAGGTCATTGCTTGTTAATTATTGCATGTTAAGGCAGTGCTTCCACTTTGCATTTGCAGAAACAGAACCTGATTTCCTTTTTTTTTTTCCCTCCACCTCCCTCCTTCTTCCTTTTCTATGGGGAGATGAAGAAAGGGGAATTCTTGTCAATAGAAATTAAAACGCAGTAAAGGAACAAGCACACCTAGTGAACCAGCACTGTATTTTCCTTCCTGTGGTCTTTTGTTCATGTTGAAAATTGATTTGGAGATGATACTAACACTGGGTAGTTATGGGGGCCCAATCCTTACAAAGCACAAGTCAGTGGGAACTGAGGGCAATCAATACGTTTGGAGGGTTAATCCTGTGGAGTGTACAATAAGCAGTTCCCACTTCCCCAGACAGACACAGAAGCTTCAAAACCAGCAGAATAAATCCTCAGTAAGAG
>JAAGNO010010486.1:148319-184159 GCA_033439905.1 Ceryle rudis
AACTACAAAAACGCGACACAAGCAGAACGAGAAAACAGAATAGCAAGAGGGAGAGGGGGTGGGGGGGGGGGGGGGAGAGAAAAAAAAAAAAGTGAGTTCCTGCTTTCACCTACATTCAGTGCAACCTCTTTGAGATAAAGGGATAGACCAGAAAGAGAATCCTGCCAGGGCCATTCCTGTACATACAGATTTTTAGATCAGAGCCAACTGAACTGTCACTGCTTTTTACACAAGATAATTCTTCAGGCTTTACTAATTACGTACTAACAATTCTTCCAGATGAGCTATGAAACCCAGGGAAGAATACCAGCAGTATGTTTTAAATCAAAGTGTTTACATCAGGAATGATTCATTTTTTCCATGAGGAATGACTTGTGAGACAGGCAGTCCTAGCACTGCCATAAGTCTGTGTGGGAATTAAAATTGGGGAAGAGAATAACAAAGGGAAGTTGATATCCCCACCTCCCTTGCCTCAGCCCCACCTCTGGAGACAGAATTTACATTAACAAGGGGCTTCAGCCACCACTGCTATCAGTGTTTGAGAAACTCAGGGTTTAAAATCCGTTTAGGAAAAACTGATTAAGCTCAGTAACTCTGCTCTCCTCGATAAAGAAAGGGTGCAAACATGGAAGGAAACTCCAGCATTTTGTGTCATCTGCCCCAAAGCTTTTAAAAATAAAAGTTTTTTAAAAGTAAAAACAAAAACAAAAACAAAAACACGAACAACCCACAAAAAAAAGCAGAAAGGCCCCCAACCTCCCCCCCCAAAACCCAAGAAAAAAAAAACACAAAAAAACCCCACAACCCCACACTTCTGAGCAGTGTTTAAACAGTGCTTAAGAAAATCATAACAATAAAACAGAACAAAAAATTTTTGGTTTAGGCCTGTTTGTTTTCCCTTTTATCTCTTGGAGGATGGAGAGCTGTGAGCTGAGCACGAGGCCGCTCTCTCATTCTCTGTTGCTAAATGGTTGAGGGGCTCTGGCAGTGCAGAAGGGCCGCCAATTCCACAGCATGTTTCATCCCAGCTGTTTGAAAAGCTGGTCCACTTGAAACACAACCATTACTCCCCACCCACACTCTGCAGGAGAGCAAACTCCCCCTCAATAAGGTATTTATTCCACTTATATGGTAACTATTATTTCCTACATTTACAACATCAGTCATTTTAATTAGGAAAAATATTAGAACAACAAAAAAAAAAAATCCTGCAATGCACATACCCCGAGACACGCATATTTACATGTAGAAATGTGAAGCATTCAAGTTGTTTCTAATAACGGCAGCTCCTGGAGGGGACATGCGTTCCACACACAATTGACTCAAATGCTCTTTTTCTTTTCTTGCCATAAAAATACACAGATGTCCTTCTTCTTCAAAAAAAAAATTATTTTCACTTTTCCTGTGTTACAGGAAGCCTGCCCACACTTTTAAACACAAAGCAAGTATAAATAGAAGCACAAATTAGGCATCTTGAAAAGTCTGTATTTTCCAACCACAGGGAAACTAAGGAATTACTGGGAGTGTTTACATACCCAGCTAGGTTGAATTAAACCAGCATTTTCTATCCATATGCCAAGCAAAACCAGCAAGAAACTAAGGGAAGAGATGACAGCCTTGCTGATTCTTTACCTGTTGCTACAGTGGGACTGGGCTATGTTTACTTTATTCAGCCTTCTTCATAAGGACCAGTGTAAGTGTCAGCCTGAATACCCTCACCGCTTTGATGAAAGTATGTATCACATATATAAATGATACAACTACTATAAAAATTTCAGCGAGCCTGTCTGCTTTCCTATAAATCTAACTAGACGTTTGTCTCTTCAGTTGTCCGTCTGTATCACATTTATTAAAGGTAAATAAAAGCATGACAGCTCTTTATATGACATTAATTGCTTGAGGGATTTTATAAATCACCGAATACAAACGTAGAGCTCACTACAGCAGCAGTGAAGCAGGTCTGCCCGTCTGATGTCTTCTGACTTCGACTTCTGCTTTAACATCATGTTGCTCATTTAAAATTAACTCATCTCCTGTTTCTCTACTGTTATATGCTGGATAACTTCTGCTGTTCTCTCAACTTCTGACATCAGTGTTTTCCTAGTAGCCCACACATCCTAACTAGCTTGTGATGTTATTGGTCACAATATAGACAGAGTAGCATCATTAAATCCTGAAAACTCTCGTCAAAAGTTAAATTTAACAGAATAAAACAACATGAACTAAATGAAAACTACTCACACTCATTCTGATCAGTTAGCCCTTTTTCTTCAGTGTGACTCTTTAGTATTATCAATAACACTTTGGACTAGATTTAAGGGCTGAGCTGGCAACTGGTCAGGTGATGAAAATGGCACTCACCGCCACTAAATTCAGTGCAAGGGTTCTTGTTTCTTTGGCAGGTTGTTTTTGTTACACATTTCATCTCTCCTCAGCTGTACTGCCTACAAACAGAGAAGCTATTTTGCATCCCCAGTATGATTTAATTAAGTGAGAATTGGGGGTTGCACTGACAAACCATAAGCTACAAATGGTTTCTCCAACCCACAAGCTAGTATTTTCTGTGCCCTGCTGTTGGTGAGTAGTTGTTTGCTCTGCACCTCCACACCTCTCTGGCAGACCAGTCTGCTGCTAGTGTGCTGCAGCACATCCTCCTCAGCAGAAAGATGAGTAACTCCCCCAGATCGTTTAAACAGGGCTGCACGTGAGAGGAGAAGTGCATACAGAAACCAACTGCCTACACTGGAAGAGAGCTCAAAAGCTTAACTGCAAACTTTTCCCCTAAACACTGATCTAAATTATTAAGACAACAAGTGTTCGTTTTCTCATAATAGCTCCATCCTTATTAACAATCAGGTTCTTTCCAGCCCCCCCCCCTTTTTTAGAAGGAGGTTGGTGAGACTTAAGGTTGTGTAAGACATACTTTGATCTGCACCCTGATGAGTGAACATTCCCCTTTGCTGCTAGCCCAACTAATGAAGGGATAAAATTAGCTTTTATCCCTGGCACTTTCTTTAGCAAAAAAACATGCACTAATCAGCTGTCCTCACTAATCAGTCGTCTGGCTAATGACCTTTTGCCTTAAAACACTAAAATTTCTGAATTATGTGGAGGAAAAAAAAAAAAAGAGGGAAAAAAAAAAAAACCCAACCCAAAAAACCCCACTGACAAAAAACCCAACACAAACTGGCCCCTCTTTGTGGGTCTTAAGCCTATCATCTGGAACTGGAGACTGGAAGGTTAAATGGCAAATCTGTATCCTGACTGGGTGATAAATCTATAATCAAAAGGCACAAGCCTTGACACCTCAAGATGTGCTTCATTACTACACAACTAAATGATTTTTTTTTTTCCCTCTTTTTTTTTGTAAACTAGAAGCAGATGAAAAAAATTGCTTAACTCCCTCATATTTTGCCTGTGGATAAATCCATTCCACATCTGTGTTCAAGTGTCAGTTAATTTCTTACTTTTTTATTAATGCCTGAGCAGGAATTCAGAAGTTGAAACCATTTGCCTTTTTTTCCTCCCCTACAACTTCAGGGAGGTGTCACTGGGGAAAAAAATTGCAAAACCACTCTATCAGCCTGCATGCTCAAACACACGAGTGAATCCCTACAAAACCTAAACAAAACAAAACCAACTTCCAAAACAAAACAAAAACTCCCAAACCACAGAAATAAACATTTCAGTCCCCCCCTAAATTCTCATTGTACAAGGCATGGTCCTTCTTCTTCTTAACATTGTTAAAGCACTTTAACTTTGTTTTAAGAGAAAGATTTTAAGGCCTGTTTCATTTTCCTTCTGTGCTTTCTTTAATGAGGCTTTTTTCCTTCGTGTATTAAGGAGGTGGAGCAAATGCAGCCCTGGATGGCTGAGGAGGATTAGCAACAGATGAGATGTCCTGTGGAAGTTGCTTTGCAGAGGCTTGTGATAATTTTGAGCTGCAACACAACCACACCCTGATTTTTAACTTTGGAAAAAAAAGATTGTATTTACCTCAAACCCACTCCACTAAACAAAGCAGTTCTCCCTGGGGACGATGCAAGGCAACGCACAGAATTGCATTAAATTCGACAGCCCTGACAGCCTTCCAACTTTGCATCCCCAAATGAACCAGCAATTGATACTCACGGTAATGAGGGTCCATGTAACCGTTTCGGGGGTCCATGGTAAAGAGCGTCCCGCGGTAAGGTACAGAAGGTTCGGGAAGGTGCGATATAGATCCATGGATCTCCTTCTTGATTAATGAGGCCCTTTCCTCGCTCGACGTGGAAGGCTCTTCACTGATCTTGCCGAGGCCTTGCCCACCCTGCGGCTGCATTGTGATCGCGTTCCTTCTCTCTCTGTGATAGGTCTGCCCAGGACTTTCATCCTCTGCAAAAAAAATGAGGGAGAAGAAAGAGAAAGAGACACACACACTTTTAGCTCATTTATAGCAAACACAATAAAGAAAAAGTTCTCCCCCTTCGCCTTCCTCCTCACTACCCCCTCCTCACACTCTTAAGTTTGTGACAGGAGGTGCATGTGTGGCTATGAGAGATGGTGCGGGGAAGCCCGCCCGTTCCGAGTGGGCAGATGCTCGGCAGTAGATCATCGTCACCCACGCGCCGATGCTCCTACCAGCGGGGCTATCAATCCTGCCACAACAGACACAGGCTTGCTGTTTTCTTGCCTCTGGGACAAGGACACTGGGAGCTTGGGCTGCCTGATGGGGAGGCAAAAAACAATTTGTCACAAAGAGAAGATGAACCCCACTGGCTGGGCCTAAATCAAACCTAGCCACTAACCACTGCTCTGTAGCCTGGCTCCAGTCCATGGAAGTTTGCTGGTGTGAGGAGCTGGAGCCTTGCAGGAAGGTTGTCAATGATCAGAAGTAAGGTGGGCAATAATAAAATGGGTAAAAATGCTCAAGATATAGTACCAGCAGCATCAGGCAGGCAGAAGCAAGGCCACCTGATCTAACAGTGTGACCACATAGTGAGGCCACCTGATCTAACAGCGTGACCACATAGATGTATATGCAGCATGGTGGAGCATGCTCCCTCTCCCTCTTTTTTTCATAGCCACACAGACAAACCCATAAATTTGTAATGAACAAAAGAAGAAAAGGGGAGGATAAAAAAATAAATAAATTTTGGAGGGTCAACCCCAAGTCCTAGCCTGGAGCAAGCCTCTAGGCCTGTGGTACCACCTGAGAGGGTAAAAGGGCTTCCTGACAACAGCTCTACCAGCCTCCCTTGCAGGCAGTCTCAGGACCAAGTGCTGAGCAACTCTCTGCTCCTATGCAAATTTTAACCCCCAGGGACCACACGCACTCTTCGAAAACCAGGCCAAATGGTTCTGTTCCTCAAAAGCCAGATGCATGGTCCTGGGTACATTTCACACATGCCATGTGATAGAGGAGTTTTGTTACCTACACAACTTCCTACTGGAAATGCCCTCCTTAAGTTGCATTATTGCTTTAAAATAGAGAGATGTTTCTCTAGACAAACACGATGCTTACTGTAATCCTTGGCTAATAGCCATGCTCCAAGTACAGCCTGGTTTGATCAACCACACTGCCCGTGTGGGTGTACACCACTACACCTTGAAGAAGTACTGATAAATATGCTTAGCTTCAAAAGTTGCTCAGCAGTTCTCAAGTACATGAGAAACCTCAGATTGTAAACACTGCGCACAAGAAAGGTAACTAGAAAAGAAATGAAAACACCTCAGGAAAGAAAACTAAGGTATGCTTACTCTACAACCCACATGCAAGGAAGGATCATTGACAACAGTACCAAGACTGCACTTCAGTTGTCAGAGATTTGAGGTTGCAGCTCAATTTTGCCTTGTACCTCGCCCTGGTGTACTCGTTCACACAGCAAAAGCACCAGCCAGCAATTCACAAAAAGACTACTTTCACCAGCCCTGACACCAGCGTAACTCAACCTGTTTGCCTTCATAGGAATTAGGCTTAAAAGATGCTCCGTACATATAGACACCTGGAGCTGAATTTTGGCCATTCTATGCACAAAGCAGCCACACCACGGCTTTGAATGTGGTGCTCGCCCGTCTTCTCCCTGCCCCCTCTCCTCCCAAATAGCAACAAGAAAACCCAGCAGCATATCCTATTGAGCACTTAATTATTTTTCTATCTCCCAAGTATTACAGTGACCGGGGTCTGCTGACTTATCAGCATCTTCCAGGGACTGAATTCTTTTTACAGCCAGCAGTAATTCTCCATAGAGAGCATTTCCAGGGTTGTGTCTGAAGAGAAAGAGTTAATGGAAATGGACAACACCACTGCAGAATTTAAACCCTTTGCCCTTTTCTACTTTTTATTAATATGCACAGGCACCAGCCCCTGCTCTGGATTAGCAGGGTTTAAGGTTTCAACTTTTTACACCAAGGCTGGTTTTAGTTAGAGAACTGCAAAAGGGAGTCTAAAACTTTAAAACTTATATGACGTTTTTAGAAAGCTGCTTGTATAACTAAAAAAAAAAAAATAAAAAAATTATTCACTTCAAAGTCATATTTTCCATCACATTTCTCTCTAGCCGGAGCCTTTTATGTTAAATTTCAACCTAGAGTGAACTTTCACTGATGAGATGTAAACTCTTGTAAAAATAAGGGATTACACACCATTTGAAATCTGGACAGACCCTTAAGCAGAGCAAGCTAACCTGCACTACCACAGTGCGGAAAGCAGCAAACTGGAGTGATTTGTGGGGCTGTATAATCAATCCGAGGATCAGACAGGGTTTCAGTTCTTTTACTCTTCCATATAAAGATAATATTTGTTAAAACTGCCATCCTGGGATACAACAAGAAGCTGACGTCTGTCTGCAGGCTCCACTTTTATTCTTTCCTTCTCAAAACATGCATGTGTCATGAATCAAGGTACTAGTGAGTGGTATGGAACAAGCTGATTTTCCAAATTGCTGAATGAAATTCAAAACCTACTTTCAGTAACTTTGAAACTAAAGAAAAAATGTGTTTTGTTTTAATAAGTTTTCCTCTTCTTTTGGTGCCTTGAGAAAAAAAAAAAAAAAAAAAAAAAAAGGTATTTTTCCTTCTGCAACAACCGTTTCTCTTCATTATGAAATTACTGCTGCATGCTGTTAGAAGCGAAACATTCCTGTACGTTTTGTGGTGTGTGGGTTTGTTGGTTTTGGTTTTGGTTTTTTTTGGTTGGTTTTGTTTGGTTGGTTTTTTATGTAAACATGATGGCGTTTTTGTACTAAGGCGTATTCAACAGCCAAACATCACTAAGCATTTACTGAGCTGCCGTCAACGAGGGCAGATGAGAACCCTGACAGCACCAGCGCTCCAGGACGGTACCTGGTGAGCGGTTTGCAGCGGCTCCCTGGGCATTGAGTGGGAAACTCCCCTCGCAGCGCCGCTCCCAGCTCTCCCAAGGGCAGCCGAGCCACTCCAGCGCACCAAAGGCAAAAGCTGTCTGATCTTGTTCTGTTGCAGCTGAACCATTCGGTAAAGTTTTAAGAGTGAGTGCGGGTAAGATGTGCCAGGCCAAATTATTGACAGAAACATACTGCCCACCATGGCAACAAGTGTGACTCTATAGCAGAAATGTAAGCAAACAGCCCCCTTCTCTAGCAGCGACTGCCAGCGGGGTTTACAGCCAAACACACGACAACTGTTACTGCTCTGCTCACGTTTTAGAAGTGGCCAGCTTTAGGGTCAAAAGAAACATCTGATTTACTAAAATCTTGCAGAGAGATGAATGCCAAAGTTAAAGGGACTGATCCTCCCTTATCTCCTCCTGCTTCCTGCTGCTGGGACCCCACTGGCTCCAGCATAGTTCATCCCACCTTTTGCAGGTGTGAGACAGAGATGTTAAATAAGAAAAGAAAAAGTAATCAGGCCCTAAGAGCAATGTGCACAAGCTTCTCTTTCTTCATGTATACCCTACTCTGTCTTAACAAGCCAGGGGCCAGAGACACGTGTTACAAGCACCCAGCCTGGAACCATCACATTAATCCAAGGTTCTCCCGTCCACCGAGAAACACCAATTTAGTCCTGCTATCCAGAAGCAGTTTTACTAGAAGTGCCAACTACCAAGGAGCACCTCATTTAACCAACAAGCTTTTTCAAAAAACTCGCACTGGATAGCATGCCTGAAAAAACTCACTTTTAATTGCTCAGCTACTTTACCCAGAAAATTAAAAATCAGGACAAACCAAAACCTAACGCAAAAATCCATTAAACTTTGTTTCCCTGTTGAACTTTTTTTCCACTTTTTTTTTTCCACTTTTTTTTTTTCCCTTTTAATTGTAGGAAAAAAAACCAAAAGTAGAAGCTTTATTTATTTATTTATTTGTACTTTAATCCTCTTACAAGTCAGGAACTGAAAAAAAGTTGAAATATATTGATACACCACACTAAAAATCAGTCCCGACACACTTCAGAGATATCCCTGCTTAAACGAGACACCGCCAGCCCAGTTAAAGCTGTTTATGTATTAAGTTTCATCGCCGCATTTCTGCATGCAACTTGCTGAGCGCGATCCTGTCTCACGAGCGATCTGCCAACGCACTTCGGCTGGGTAAGAGAAAAGACAAGGTACTTACAACTCAGTCCAAGAGACCCTGGCTGACGCTCCCTCCAAGCTCTTCTCTTGACCAAAATTCTCTGGCTACCAGGACATGGGCATTCCTCCCTCTCTTTTCCTCTCTCTCCCTTTCCCCCCCCCCCGCCCCCGTCTCCCTCCCTCTCTCTCAGAGGCAGTGCTTCTCCCATTAGAGGAATTAAAAGTGGTTGGTGCCATGCTAAATTTAACAAGCTCATTAGTATTCTTCCTGTGTGCTTCCTAGTGAACTCTCCCTATTCAAGCAGCTCGCTCTAGCTGAGGGGTCAGGCGGCTAATCATTAAATCAAACTAATGTCACCCTATCACAATCGGCCTAAGAGAAGGAGGGTTTATTATTTCAGTTTATGCTAAATAAACGGTTTTACAAATGGTCTCCAAGCAAGGTCAACAGCAGCTTCAATTACAAGACAAACTTAACAAGAGTTGCTATAAACCAAGTGCTCCATATTGACCTAAGCACAAGCTCGGCTCCGCACATTGCCACTAGCAGGATTGTACAGGAATGCATATTGTAAAATAAAGGAAAGGGTAATCTTTTCTTTGCCAGAATTTGTGACTGCACAGAGACTGCTCATTCACCTCTCCCCAACCAGCTTGCTGCTCAGCTCAATTCACCCCACACAAAGGCTGAAGACCAGACCTCAATGGACCGAGTGAAACATGTTCAAAACTAGGCTCTCTATTGTGACTGAATTTCTTAACATCTTTTCAAAAAGCGGAGAATGCCTTGAGGCTAAAGGAAGAAACAGGCTAATGGTGAATTGGGAATACTGAGCAAATTTCAGAGCCCTTTCCTCCTAGCTTTTGAGGTTGAAAGCAAGCTCTTTCCTTTCAAGTTTCAAAGTCCTTTTTCCTCCCGCAGTGTCACAGAAGGATTTGAAAAGAAGGTAATTGTGCTCACAGTCCCCCTGATCAGAGCTTACGTCCTATTTCTGGTATTTCAGAATACTTCTTGCAATAATGGTGCATATAGCTCAATCCCTTAACCGTCCTGCACTCTGCAATTGCTCATTAAATGAACAATTGCTGGTATAAAATGCCTTTTATGTTCAAGGTCTGGATATAAGATAAGCATTCTAGTACTCTAAATTTGGTTTACTAAGGAAACTCTCCATCATTAAATTACAAAACTGAAGTCAGAATATCAGTCTTTTCCAGAAAAGTAGCATTTTAGGTTGTTGTGAGCCAGAAGGAAGTGTGTGTGGGGGTGGAACATAGAAAAGATTGGCTACTTAGATTCTTAATAGAATTGATACCTAAATAAGAAAGCAATTTCCCTCATGTTTAAGAAGGTGTAAGTTTTTGGGACTTGGTATTTTCTTCCTTGAAATGATGCAACAGGGCAATTGCCAAGCTCATTTGGACCTGTCTATCTGCATGCACCCCCTTGCATACACATGCTGATCACTGCTCTCTGGCCACCTTAAGAGCAAAACAGAAAGAAATATGCCTGTAGGACTGTGCCTGCCTTTAAAAACAGCGAGCGTTGTAACCAAAGTTTTATTTTGGGTGGGTACAGGAATTTAAATTGGGCACTCTTGGTCCCAGGTTTGTTATTTTCCTGCGTTTGGAGCAACTGCACATGAAGTAAGCGCTCTGGAAACACTAACACAGATATGAAGCACAATGCTCATAATTGGTTTTAAAAATAGACTCCTACCCTACGAGAGGCTACAAAATCTGTTAGATAACAAGTATGCTAGTCACTTTATTTGCAATGCTTAAACACACCTTATACAAGACTTGTATGCTTATAAATAGCCTACATTATCTGAGCTCACCGCTGAAAAGGTATAGGCGTATGTTCCCATTTGTAATGGATTTTCAGCTTAGTTATTTTCACATTACCATACGTATAGTATTTTCCAGGAACTGATTTGTGACC
Source organism: Ceryle rudis (assembly GCA_033439905.1). NCBI lineage: Eukaryota > Metazoa > Chordata > Aves > Coraciiformes > Cerylidae > Ceryle > Ceryle rudis. Next base: position 158,798 of record JAAGNO010010486.1, read on the forward strand.
TCTGGAATATGAATACACAGCTCTTTTTCTCTGTTTTTTTTCTGTTTTGTTTTGTGGTTTGGTTTTTTTTCTTGTTTTGAGAAACCTATTATTCTTTTGTTTGTCATCTTTAACTTTCCCTAGAAGAAAAAGGATTTATCACCAAGGCAGAAAGTGGACCCAATCCCAACAGCACCTACATAATATTCCCTTCCCCCCCCCCCCCCCCCGTACTTTCCACAGATGAGACATACATTCATTTTTGCTGCACCTACAGCACAACTCAATTCAGTTCTTTTTTTCTGGAAAGTACAGAGGAAGCCAGAACGCAGAGCATTGATTCAGTTACTGTGACTTTCAGAACAGAGCCTAATCCTGCGCTCCTATAGGTCAATAGCAGAGCTCCCACTGAACTGGAGGGGACAGAACTGGGCCCATAGAAAACTCACACTGCTCCACCACTAAATCAGCGATGCATTGCTATCAGCAGAACATGGCTTGCTGTCTTTTCCAGCTGCACGCATAACTCTTCCCCAAGACTGCTGGGGAGCCTGCTAGTGGTACGAAGCAGCTTAAAATTTAAGCAAACTTCTTCACACACACTTAGATCAGAGAGAGCCCTGTTAGTAGCACTATCTTTACCTCAATTTCTTGATTATCCAAATGAATTGACACTGCTTGGTGCCTCCTCAACTGCTCCCAACTAAAATCAAGTGGCTGAGTTAAACAGATATATATGAAATTATGTAAAATAAAACCACCTACGAGCAAACACCTACTGGTGTTATGACTTACAGGGAGATGCTAAAAATCTCATACAAGCTAAAAAAATAGAATAAATAAAATATCCTACTTTGGGAACACAAGAGGTAGCTGTGTCTGCAGCTACCTACACACAAAGCACAGAAAGGTGCTGCGAAAGTCTCCTTGGCAGTGCCCAGACTCTTACCCTCAGAAGGCAGGGCTGGGTTACCTTGCACTTGATCCTACATGTTGCTGATCATGCAGGATCATGGCGGGGCGGGGGGGGGGAGGAGGAGTAACATTTGGGTATACAACTGAAGTTACTGACCTGACACTCGAGCCATCCCACTGACTTCAGTGACTTTAGATCAAGCCACAGTAGCTGCTTGCTGCAAATCAAATTCCTGTGGTATCCTGTCGGTCAAGTTTTCCTAGAGGTGCCCATCTGAGCAGCCAACCAGCCGGTACATGGAGCCTGGGACCCTGCAACACCCAGCGCCAGCCCGCGGGGCTGCAAGTCTCAGAGAGGCTAATGGAGGCTCTAATTCTCAGCAACTCGCAAGGTCAGGCTCCAAAGAAGCGGGAGCCTCACTTCTCAACAAGCCCCCTCCCAGCGCCTTTCCACACAGGCTTTACCATAACAAAAACAAACAGTTTAAATCAAAACAGCTGAAAACCATTTTCTCCAATTCCAAGTTCAGGGTTACGTGTTTCTCCCATGGCAGACAGTGGGTTATTGCTGTGACACTTAACACCACCGGCGAGCGCAGCCTCCAGGACTCTGGTTGAGGTGTTGGTGACGACATTGACTGCTGCAGGAGAAACACTAAACCCTGCACCCAGGTACTGAGCAGGTGGTGAGCTTTTCAGTTCACCTTCACGGGGCCTATAACGCCGAAATCCTGCTTGCTTTGCTCGCACCATACTCCTGACAATTCAGTCAAACTGCTCATGCAAGCAGAGCAAGAGATTCATGTCCAGCATCAGAAATGCTCCAACCGTTGGGCAGAAATGGTCTGTGCCTTCAAAATGTATTGGAGATGTTTGTTAGCATGTGGAAACGCTGTATCGTTAGCTAGATGAAAAAGGGACTGTTAGTAGTAAAAGCGCTTTGTAGTTTCAGTGGACAAGAGAAAAAGAAAAGAAAGCCTTAATGCGGAAGGGGATATTTGAAAGTAGAATTAATTGGCAAAATTAACATGTAACGTGTGATTTCTTCTTTTAAATTTGAAGAACTAGAAGGCAGGCAAAAGCATCTTCTTTTTCATGGTATAGTAAATTTTATGTTCTGATTTTGATACTTGAAGATTGGGAAACCTGCACAAGAAAAAGAAAAACAAACAAAAACCCCCACAACTTTCATGCAAAACCAATCCTACATCGTCATTTTCCCTTTTACAAAGTGTTCCACTTGACAAAATTCTGCAAGGCCTGCAAGTCACTGCGCAGCAGCCCCAGCAAACCACAACATTTTCTCCAAGTCTGCTGATCAGGGCTAAAACTCAAGCTTTGCGCTTTCAGAATACGTCCGGGCTTATTGCTCTTCTTCTCCAACATCCAGCCTCTTCAAAGAGCCAGGAGACTGAAATATAACCTAGAGAAAGACTACAGACTTTAGACTCTGACTATTGGCAATCATTTCTCAGAAGAGAAAAGCTCCTCGGCCTCTTGCAAAACACTCAAAAGGATCCTGATTTGAAAACATTATGAAGTTCCTTCCATTAGCCAGTTATTAGACTGTTAGTCACTGCTTACTTTGAGCGGGCTAATTAGTTACATCAAAGGCACTACAATAAATTCCCAGGAGGGCTTTAGGGGGGAAAAATGTATTTCTCAACCATCTAATAGCGCATTTATGCCTATCTGAGGGTAACTGTCTCATTTCACTCAGACACTGGGGGACACATTCTGTGGTGCTGTCACTTTCTACCAAGCCAGCAGCAACACCAGGCCTTAAAGCTTTTTTACAAAGCTGTTTGTAGCCTGATATAAATTTGATTAGCCATGCTTAGAAGCCACAAAAAGAGGGAAAGAGGAGTTATAAACTCTTTGGTGTATCATCTCCCTTTGTAGCATCTACATCTCAGACACCTTGCCCTTGACAGAACAAAAAAAAACAAACCAAACCAAAAATGTTACCTTAATTAGTGTTGCATATAAACAGAGTTATTTCCTCCCTTTTCCCTTCTGTACGTTGAAACTGCTAAACGCAGTCATTAGCCAATCTCAAAGTGTTTTGCAACAACCCAGAGCCATGGCAACCCTTCAGTTTAGATGGCAGATAGCACCTATTTTATTGCGAAATTTATTTATTGCTGCATCCTTTCACACAGTTGCAGTAAAGTGTCAGTGTTTTGCTACACTTCTGGCTTCCGAAGCACACTAGTTGTTTAAAAATATGTTATGGGTTACGCTGCCCTCCTTTACAGGGCCTGCAACCTCAGTTGTGAACAACGATTTCATCAAGGTCTCAGAGCAAAATTTGAATGCCATATGCACTTTTTGGTGTGCAGATGTGTATGTATTTCTATATACACATATGTATACACATGTGTGGTCACACACACTCACAAATTCAGCTCCACCTTACATTCCAGAAAATCCAACCAATTGCAGATGAGGCTCTGCATAACACAGATGTCTGCGCATAAGTGTCCACACAGGCATGCTGGATACCCGAACACAGAAATGACTTCTCATGTTCCTCCTCAGTAGTCTAAATAGCTCCAGAGAAGAATGCTGCAAAACAAACGCAAGACTGACAGCAAAGGATGGGGTTTTTTCAAGCAAAGAAAAATTCCTCCCTAGAAAACTCAAGTCCTGCACACCAAACAATTTGATGCTTTGAATGATCTGGACATTAGTGCATTAGTTGAAAACTGCAGAGCTACTGACCTACAGGTATTGTCTAATATTTCCTTTACAAACACTGCTTCTCTCCCAAGAATTTGTTATTCCAAGAACCCGAAACCTGATGCCATCTGTTTACCTATCAAATAGATGCAGTAAGTGTTAAAGATCAGAGACTGTCTTCTGGGCCTGGAGACATCTCCTTACAAAAGAAAAAAGTATCTCTCCTTAGGCCTTAAAAAGTGCTTGATCTTCACCTGTTTTTTTCCTCCTTCTGCCCACATTCTTCTTGGTTTTCTCCACTAAGGAGGATGCATGAGCTCTGGCAGAAATGTGCACTGCCACACTACCTTACATAGTTACTATTTTCATGTTCCAGTCTTCAGAAATACTCCTGCCAGACACAAGAAAGCATCCCTGGGTCCAAAGACAGGTTCATGTAAGTAGGCAAAGAGGGATGGAGAATGTAGAGCTTGGAAGAAAAGGAAGGAGCGAATTCTCCATATGATGATGCCCACTCCCCTCACCTAGAGGAAGGAATATTCTGACCAGCTTTGGAGAGAAGCTTTGAGTCACATGGCATTGGAGAATTAAGATAATTGACTACAGCTCACCCGCCTCTGGGATACTCTCCCCAGGACAGTGGGTTCCTCCTTGCCAGTGCCTCTCTCCTTCCTTCTTCCCTTCCAGCGCACACTTCTGGCCAGGCTTTCCAGCCCCTGGCTGGGTCCACTAGCCTTACCTGCTACAGCTGAGAAGAGGCAAGAAAGTCCGAGACACACCAGCTTTCTCTGGCTTCTCAACACAACCTCACAGCAGGAGGAACTGTATGCCAACCAGATTATTTTATGGATTAATTAATTAGTTAATGATTAACATTTTCTTGCTGAGTTCTACAGGTGTGCAAAACTGGTTTCAAGACTTCACTGTTTTTGACTACTCCATTTGTCTTTCTAACCTTAATGCTGTATAACAGATTTTAAAAGCTACTGGAAGATTGCTGCAAGCTTTAACAATCCAACCACATACAGGTACCTAAGTGGTTATAACCGTCTTAAGAAATATTATGTATTTCCATTTATCATTACACAACAGACACCCGAGATCGGAAAGATAGCCAAGACGGAAAAACACTCATGCTCAGAAAGAAAATGTCAGAGCAGTTTTATTAAAACAGCATCCTCTCTTCCTACTACACTACTAGTCGTGGCAGCTCGGAAAGAACATTCTTGTTAATCATGTTTTGGGGTCTTCATCCACACACAAACCGGCAAAAGAAGATTTCAATGTTTCCTTATTATTTTTTCCTTACTATTTTTGGCTGCTTGGATTTTCAAGGAACATTCATTTCAGAGAAAAATAAACTAAGTTTTGTCACCCCAAGAAGTAAAGTAAGTGTACAGGAAGGAGGCTGGGGAAGGAAACCCAAGAAGTTCACTTGGCTATATACAACCAAGCAAAAAAAAAAAAATTAAAAAAATCACTGCACAGTGCCCAGGAGTACAATCACTTCTGTGCACCAAGGAAGAGTGCAAAACTGTAGCCAGTAATGAACGATGCATTCCAATACAGAAAGTATTCCAACAATGAAAGAGAATTACCAAATTTTACTGAAAGGAACCTCTTAAGAAAACAAACAAACAAAAACAAAACAACAAAAACAAATAAAAACAACCACAAAACAAACAAACAAACCAAAACCCCCCAAACCACACCAAATTAGGACTGCCTCTTAAATGTACCACTAAGAATTCTAAGTATTTCTAAGGTTGCCACAGACTTTTTCCCCCATCATGGCAGAATCAAAGCGAAAAAACATTTTCCTCCAATTCTGTTACTAAGTTTTGTGTGATAAAAAGGTGCAGCCCTGTTACATTGAACAAAACTGAGGCAAAAAGAAACAAGACTGATGTCAGAAAGGGTGCTTCCTCTCGAAAAAAAACAATGAAAAAGAACCAAAGCATTTTTAAAAGGAAAAACGCAACCTCCACAAGCATTTCACACGCAACTGTCATGAGGGACTGAACCTCCAAGTTCCTGCAAAAGTAAAATTGTTATGGGACAAATCAGAGTGGATTCTTGACTTGAAGATCTTTCTGCTCCTCAAATCTCATCTTGGTCTTCCATAAGCCAATTCACATCTCAACTTCGTCTTCTTTGCTCACTAAAAGTTATCACTTAGCTGGTAACAGGTTTCATAAGAGAAAAAGTATTTTTATATAGCAAATAAGCACAATAGTGATGGAAGAATTCAAGGTCCATTTGATTTACATACAGTAAACCCAGTTAGATCTTAAGGCGGAATGTGTTGAACAGCCAGCCCAAGGCTGCCCTACAAATCTCCTTGTATATTAAGTGTGCCAATTCTGCAAAATGCAGCGTGCCTCCCATTTCTATTACATAAAATGGTTGTCCACAACTTGCACAACTTGTCCACAAATACGTAACTATTGACTAATAACTATTTACCATGTCCCTCTGAAGGGAAGGAAAAAACCCAAAACCTAAACCAAAAGCAAACAGATTAAAAACCCCATATAAAACAGAAGAAAACAAATCAACCTTTAAAGTGTAATTGCCCTGAATCCATGATGCCTACCCCATCCAACCCTCTTGCCTGTTACATCATTAGCATCACCTGAAACACACCACTTCACCCGCTTCATAGCTGAGCTACCTTAAGTTCTGAATGATGGCTTTTAACAAGATTCCTGGAAAAACTGAGTAATAGCAGTGAACTTGATTTACCAGTGTCCTCTGCAGATTGCTAAATATTTTAACATTTTTTCCCAAAGAGTGGCCACGTTCTTTCTCACCCAGTGCAGGACAGAAGGTCCATCTTGTCATCACCAACAAGAATTCATTTTTTTTTCCTTTATAAAGAAACCATATTCTTTTGGAACTGTAATGCAGATCTCTCATATCATATTGCCAAATGGTTCAGATTAAGAATCCTTTTATGATAATCTCATTGTTTGGATCAGTTTTATCACAAGTTTTGTAAACATTAAAAATAGCAGATAACCCGTACCCCGAACACCTGAAGATACTTCTACAGTTAGTCATGACAATGTTGTTAACTGTGCCACAACCATTTGTTGTATTAATATATGCTCCTTGCAAAGAATGTGATATTTAACACATTTGTCCTATAAAATTCAGTTAGTCTTTTTAGATTCACCAGAACTGTAACATCAAAACCAGCTAGCTGTAAAGAAGAAATTCCCATTAGAAAATGCTAGGTTTTCATGGCAAACAGACTGACAGCTCACAGCCTTCTCACAGCAGAATACATATTTGACTTTCTTGTTGCAACTCCTTTCTAAAGACTAGGGGGGAAAAAAAATTTAAAAATTATTTTCCAGAGCAGTAAGGTTACCACTGTCAGCTGCACTGAACTACATACTTCCCTCTCTTTTGGGTCTTATCTTCAAAAATCACGGAAACAAAGACGTAAACTTGGACATTAAAGAGTGTTAACATCAAAGCACATGCACTACTTTTGATATTAACCAAAGCCTTAAACCAGCAATCTAACTGGCACAAATCAGGGGTGTCTATGTAATTTCCGAAATAGCTGAACTGAGCTCTCTGCCGTGGCCTGCATTTGCTCACTGACTTTTCAAAGCGTGCCATCACTGTATGTTTTTACAACTAGCTGCCAATCAAACAAGCAGCAAAAATCCAAATTCACTTCTTGGCTTCTTCACGATTCATCTGTCCGTGTTTCTGAACTCACAAAGTCTTCTATGTGTTTCTTTTCCTCTAATACATTTTTAAAATTTAGTATCTCATCCAGAGCAGTTACTTCACATGGGGGCAAACCGTGGCCTGTAAGACATCACTACCCTTTGGTTTACTTAACTTGAGGTATACGGTCATTTTTAAGTGGAAAAATAGAAGTGCATAAAGACATTACGTAAACAAATGCCAATAAAGATATGCCATATATACCACCACCACTAACTCTTATGTTTGGATCTGCGTATCCCAACACAGTTTCAAATTCTCTCAGTAAAAAAGTTAAAGAATATTTATTCTCTCCTAACCTTCAGCATTTCTCACAAGGCCCTGGGTTTTCATCAGCATTCACACACACACACACCCTTGCTCTTCAAGGCAAGTCCAGTGTCATCTTCATAACCTCAGATTTGTCTGGGACAGAATTTAAACGCATGACCTTACCAAAGGCTGGCTAAGGCACCCATGCTAATGTGACTCCCACAGAAAATGCAGAGCAAAACATGCAGGTAGGTGGCTCGAGAAGACTTTAACTTTTCCTTATGCTTTAACTCACCAGCTTAGTTCATACGGAAGTCCATGCAAGACTCTCAAAACATGTTACCTCACAGAGCGTCGTACAACTTTAGGCAGGACAACGTATCAGGGGTTCAAATGGTGTAGCTCATGCACCCCAAGTTACAAGTATAAACTTCAGAGTAAATACGAAGAAGAGAAACAACCAACCACACCAAAAAATACTAAAAAGAAACCCAAAAAGACCCAACAAAAACAAAACCAACCAACCAAAGAAATAACAAACCAAACAAAAAAGAAAAAAAGACCAAAACACCACACTCAATAGATTCCTAGCATTTTTGGTACCCTATTAATGTTTTGTATTAATAGGATAAAACCCAGGATGCTGTGAACATGAAGTAAAACACTGAGCAACACACTGTAGTACATAACTCTACTCAGAGTGACTGCTCTGCTCCCATACCACATCTTTTTTTTGCCTCCTTTCTAAGGGAAACAAGACTAAATAATAAGTATCAAGAGAAGGTGGAAAGGAGTTTTATATCTACTCTCCATAGCTTTCAAAGCCACTAAGCACATTAAGACATTTACGTCTGAGGCAGGAGTTTCTACACTATCTCTACCAAAACCATAAAAGCAGCCAGGCAGAAGAGATGCTCTATTACCAGCCCTTCCAACACTGACGTTGCCGAGTGATTTCTGTTTATCATACAAGAAAGTATTTAAGAAGCAAGGTGCAATAAGCATCCAAAAGAAAAATCTTTGATCAGAGTCAGCTTCCTGTTATACACCAGAAAAATCAAGACAGAAAGCCATGCCCTGGCAGAAATTCACGGTAAGGTCCATTCCTACTCCAAGCAGCTTTATGCTTCCAACAGAGCTTCTGATTAGGGATGTGACTGGGAGCGCATTTCCAGTATAAATCTTACTATTTACAGCACCAGACTGCAACAGATTCACATGTAGTTCTGTGCACTATAGCACTATCTGGGTGATTAAGATGTCCATAGTGCTTGCAAGTTGTTGAGTATTCTTCTGAGGTCCATGAAGTCTTCCACAGTCCCTTTCAGCCACTGAGGAAGTACCCAGGAATGCTTTTGTGTACCCAACAGCCTTGTCAGCCACGCACAGAACTCTATGCAGGACTGACTATAGAGTCTGTTTTGCCAGGCTGACCATAAAAACTGTCACAATCTGGAAATTAGGAAAACTATACATGCACAATCTTAAGGAAGGCTGGCAAATAAAAGTGTGGCTGAGGAGTGATCATGGTCATCTTCATAGAATAAGAGCATGGTTAGAAGTGTCAAACTTGTACATCAGAAGATGGGTTTAGTGGCAAAAGGGCTTTCTCCTCAACTCCTCCAGAAGACAAGACCACTATTCACTTCAATGGAAATTACAAGCAGGAAAAAATAGGAGAGGGGCCAAAGGAAGCTGGGAACAGTCTGCACCTTAGACCAGTAAAATACGTATGGCCCAGCAAGTTGTCTCTTTACTAAGGAGTCAGTAATTAAAATTTTAATGGAATGTGTGAAGGCTTCTAAATCATTAGGCAACAGAATGCAGGGCATCAACAATATCACACGTCAACTATTATGGCAACTATTACAGGAGCTTGACCCATACAAATCGATGGGCCCAGACACCATCCACCTCAGGATGTTAAGAGCTAGCCAATGCCATTATGAGGCCCCTCTCCATAATCTTTGAGAAGTCTTGGAGATCAGGAGATGTGCCTGAAGACTGGAAGAAGGCTAATGTCACCCCCATCTACAAGAAGGGTTCCAAGGAGGACCCAGGTAATTGTAGGCCCATTAGCCTCACTTCAATCCCTGGGAAAGTTATGGAGCACATCCTCCTGGGGTCTATCACAAATAAACCGAAGCATGTGATTGGGAAAAGCCAACATGGATTCACCAGGGGCAAATCATGCCTGTCAAACCTGATCACCTTCTACAACAAAGTATCCCGCTCAGTTGATGCAGGGCGAGAGGTGGACACTGTCTACCTGGCCTTCTCTGACATAGTCCCCCAACAGCCTCCTCCTAGAGAAACTGACACATTACGACCTAGACCAGTGTTCTGTGCAGTGGCTGGGGAACTGGCTGACAGGCCATACCCAGAGAGGGGTAGGAAACATTTCTTTCTCAAACTGGCAACCAGTCACGAGCGGGGTCCCCCAGGGATCAGTATTGGGCCCAGTGACATTTAATATCTTCATAAGCAATTTGGATGGTGGGATCAAGAGCACCCTGATGAATTTTGCAAATGACACCAAAATGAGTGGGGAAGTTGACACTCCAGAAGGGAGAGCCACCCTCCAGGAAGACCTGGACAGGCTGGAAGAGTGAGCTAGCAGGAACCTTATGAAGTTCAGCAGAGACAAGTGTAGGGTCTTACACCTGGGAATACAAAACCCAGGAATGCAGCTCAGACTGGGATCCACCTGGCTGGAGAGCAGCCCTGCAGGTCTTGGTGGACAACAAGCTCAACATGAGTGCAGCAGCAAAGAAAGCCAACAGGATGCTGGGTTGCATCACCAGCAGAGATAAAGTAGTCATTATCCCCTTCTACTCAGCACTGGTCAGACCACAGTTTGAGTGCTGCAGTTTTGGTCCCCGCTATACAAAAAAGATGCTGGAGAGGGTCCAGAGAAGGACCACAAGGAAGATCAGAGGACTGGAAGACCTGCTACATGAACAAAGGCTGAGAAAACTGTTCAGCCTTGAGAAGGCTTAGGGGAGACCTTAGTACCATGTATCAGTGCATAAACGGTGGCTGCCTAGAAGATGGAGACTCCCTTTTTACAAAGAGTCACATGGAAAAGACAAGGGGTAATGGGTACAAGTTATTCCTGGGGAGGTTCCAATTGGACTCCAGGAAAAAAAAAAAAATCACTATGAGAACAATCAGACATTGGAATAACCTCCCAAGGAAAGTGGTGGATTGCCCTACACTGGACAGCTTTAAGACTCAGCTTGAGAGGGTGCTGGGCCATCCCATTTAAACTATAGCTATATTTTACCTTAAAAGACTGGGCTACATTATCCCTGAGGTCCTTTCAACCTGTTATTCTATGATTCCATGAATATGGCTGAACAGAGGGAGAGAGAAAAATCAAACAGCACTGCTTAATAACCTAGGACTCTGTCCCCCAGCCACTCCTCTGAGGAGCATCAGTCAGGAAAGTCCATTACATGATTGCAACTACCTATTCTGCAGCAGGAGGTCATTAATTTTTCCTCCCTCTTCCCAAATTGTAACGTCTTGCTTGTAAGGACTCAAGAGCAGTTTTGCTGCAAGTGTAAAACTATCACATACTGTTCATGAAGCATTACACATTTACATTCACACAGAGCTATTAGAACCTGAGTAATACAAGGAGGAGGGTAATTTGAACGTAACATCCAAGTCTGCAAAAGAAAGAGATGACAAAATTAAGGTTGCCAGTGCACCATCAGTTATGACGTCACATGTCTAAGTACCATTTGCATGAAGATGCATACAAAGTAACATGCCATTTATGTTCTGCAGGACCCCAGCTTCATCCAGTGCACAGAGTGGACAGCACGTGTTTAATAAGCAGCTTGTCATTACCTGGTTCTCCTCTCAGAGTTCAAGATGTGGCCCCTCTGCTCCATGTGCTATGCTTCACTGAAGCCCAGCTCTCCAGATAGAATTACTAATTTCCTCCAGGGCTTTCTCTGGTGCTCATCACAATAATATCTGAGTGCTTTGTGAATATTAACAAACCATATTTTACAACAGTTCTGCAAGCTGAAGAGAGGCTATTATCCGCTACCTATAGAGACTACCCAGGTAGTGTTTCTAGTTGTAGGTGCCCAGTTTAAAAAGCCTGACGACACAAGTTTTCAAAGTATTTAGTACCAGCTCTCCTTATGCTCTCCTTATATAGTTTATGTTTTCAAGAGTTACCTATGACTGCATTTGTCAGCATGCACAAGTGCTCACCATTTTGAATATCGGCTGCAAGCCACATACCAAGAAAACCACCATATATTGTTGTGTTGACTTGCCTCAGGTAATCAGAGTTCTAAGTGTGCTGTAATTAATGACACCACAAAAGTTCCTCCATATTTGCACTTTTGCAGTTAATGTGCTTTAAAAGGTAAGAGTTGTGACTGAAGAACTCCTCACTTCTGGGGCATTTATAAAAAGTGTCTCTCCTGAGAAGATATTTTATTATCTAAAAGGTGATTTCAGTCTGTAACATCTCTTTCTATGGTAGCAGAGATACTCTGTCTTCTACTTGGTTATGTTTTTTAATGAATATACTGGATTTTATACATCCCTGGAAACATTCAAGGCTAGGCTTGATGAGGCTCTGAGCAGCCTGACCTAGTTGGAGATGTCCCTGCTTACTGCAGGGGGGTTGGACTAGATGACCTTTAGAGGTGCCTTCCAACCCAATACATTCTATGATTCTATATCATCAAGACCTCCACCTCACTGGCAATGCAGAAGCTGGCCAACAGAGTGACAGGCCATTATAAGAGGAGAAAGTGGGGGAAGAGAGAACTAGAAATATAATGGTTACATGTCCTGTTTCTTCAGGCCACCACACTAGGAAGAGATGAATGCATGTGATCATATAATTAAAGACTGCATTATAACGCACAGGTACAGAGAATTCCACATTGACATTCTAGATTTTGATATAAATAATATTTTTCCAATTCATTGACTTTCATGTAGCTTCATATAGTATAGGGAAAAAAAAAAAAAAAAAAGCAGCAAAGAAAAACCAGAATGGAAGCTGAATAGCATCAAACTCTGAACTAGCACAGTAAAGAGGTGGGCTTATCTTTTGGTCGATATTCAGAACAGTGGGGATCCTGAAGGATCTTCTTCAGTTTCTTCTCACTTCTCCTTCACATTGTTAGCATTGCCTTTTCTTTGATGCAGCTGGCTCATAATAGTGACAGGTAAAAACCACAGACCTAAGGTCCATTTGCATGCTTTTCAGGAGTAATGAAGATAATACCCAAGAAGTAAGTATCTCTGCAACTTTCACAGTTGCAGTTAAGTCTGTGGAAGCTGAGAAATGCCAGCTCATACAATCAGGGCAATAAAGTAGGACCCATCTCACCTCATTCTGACATAATCTAGTTGTCTAGGCTCCTTCTGTCATTAGCTGAGAAAAGACAACTCCAGATGGTGATTCAGCCTATCTTAAAATGGAAGGAATCATCTGTTGGATGCACATCACTGACTACAGACCACCTGGATGATTAACACCAGTTGGACACCTACCTTTCAGAAAGATAAAGGTAAGTAAGGTGAATCCACTTCCCACCTTCTGGAAGTACAGAGAATGCAAAGTGTTTTTTCCTAGTTTTATGCAGAATATACTGTTTTGCCATCCAGTAATAATAACAATACATGCATCCAATTTTCAATTTACTTCTGCAACTGCTTGGTCTGATTTAATCTTTCAGTAACATCAGTGGCCAAACAAAACCTAACAAATTTCATACTCTACTTTTGTTACAGCAATCAAATATTGCAGGGGAATTTGAAAAGCAGTGAATAATTACCGCTTTCAAATGATTCATCTTTCCTGGGAAAACTAAGTACCAGTGATACATGCAGTTGCTTGGGATAGACCAGACCACCTTCTCTCCAGCTAGATAAAGAAGCCAGGCCAAACAGTATCAAAACTGAAGCAGCAGCCAAACAATATCACTCCTACAAGTGATAAATATGCCATCTCAATTGCTTATTTTAGTCAAGTATATAGTCTATCATCTTGTAATAAGGGCCTATCAGCTGTGATCACAAAGGTAAGATAACACAGCCAAACCAATACAGCCATATTTTTCTAAAGTCTAAGGAGAACACCCAACACTTTCAGCTTTATGGGCATTTTCTAAGATTGGTGGATGGCCCCATTCCCACAAATGTTCTCTAGGTCAGATGCCTCACTTCAGAGACACCTCGCTATAGACGTCTGGGTGCCTGAGATGCAAAAGTACTGAAAGCTGGCATCAATGAATAATTTAGAAACTTTCGGAGTCTCCTCAAACTGGGCATCTGAAAAATAACTCCCTAAACCCCTATGGTTATGGTTACTTAGTATGCCTAAGTAACTGCAGTCGTGATTTACTGATCTACACTGTCTTTAGCAACTGAATTTCTCTGGAAAGAAAGTGTGTCCTAGTGAACAACTGGTATAGTCTGTGCCTGCACAGAAGACTGGAGATGCGAGACCAAGATTTCCATGAGTGTTCCACAGCCAGTTACTTCTCTGACTCTTTCTCCATCTGTCTGCCTATATCTGTTTTGGCTGTTAAGACTATAAACTCTCCACAGCAGGAACTATCTCTTATCAGATATATACGTGCAAAACTGAGCAAAGCGATGCCTCTCAGAATGGGTCCTTCAAGGGTACCACTAAAATGTTTTTCAGGCTGCATAATCTGAGTCTCTCAAAGGTCTACTGAAGAGCGTGTATTTAAGCATCAGTTACCCAATGCACAGACAGTTACCTTTGCAATAATGTATAAACACTGTGAGGTGTCAGCCATGGTTGAGTCTCACAAAAGGAAGTTCAAGAAATTTTCCCTTTGTTGTCATGTTTAACATTAAACCTAATGTTTTAACAAAGCAGTCTCTGGAACGTAACACTCAGAAGATTCACTCTTCACTTCTGATTTTCATTTGAAAGTGCCTTTCCTCACTGCTGCAGATGTGGCTTACCTGGACAGCAAAAGGTTATGAACTTTTATGTATTTCCCTCTCCCTCCAATGCTGTTACCTCCAGTAATGATTGGGGAACATCATTTGAGTTGGTGGCTGTCTGGTACCACTAGTCTCCTCATCACATGGAGAAGGAAAAAAGATACATATCCTATCTGGCTGAGAATTTTATTTTATTTTTTTCTTCAAATCCAGGATCCAGTGAAGAATGATGAACTGTACAGTAAAATTGTCACTGTTCCCAGACAAGTTATTAAAGTTGTGGAGTAATTAAATCACATCTCGTCTATCTTATAGTCACGACAATCTCCACGTTAGAGAAACACAGAAATAAGAAGCAGGAGAAAGCCTCTAGATTTCTTTACTTGCAGAACGTAAGATGGCTTTGAAACTGCACACTGCTAGAAGACAAAATTGTGGAACTGTTGTGAGTCTGGGTGTTTGTAAATAAGGCAAAGGTAGGAATTCATTAAAAATTCTTTAGCATTTGTGCATAGCCGCTATACATTTAGATTTCATCTTTTGAATTTAACCTGCATTATCAAAATGTTTCATTTCAAACTTGGAAGAGGCTGTATTTACCATTGAAGAACCATAAGTATTAAAACACGGTTGCCATCTCTTAACAGCTAACAAATCTGGAGAGAAAAATCAGCCACAAAACAACACTGGGACAAGGGAATTGTTAAAAAAAAAAAAAAAGTAATACTTCCCCCTTCAGCTCTACAAAAAAGATCACAGAACAGTTCTTTACTCAAACCAGATTTTAGATGCTTCCTTCCGTGCACAGTACATATGGCTTGCATCTATTATTTCTTTAAAACAGAGTTACATTTCTTCCTGTTAGTAAACATATCAAGACTTCTAGGAGAACTAACGAAAACAAAACTTCTCCTGCTTTTATGTAGATTGAACATGGGTATTTTAAATAGCGAATCATTTCTCTAACCATATACATAAACAGAATGGCTTTGGCAGAGCTAACTGACAAGTAAAAACACAGCCTTACAGAAAGCTGTGAAAATTTGATCATTTTTACACAACCACCATTTGAGGAGCTCTGTGTCATGCACAAAAGTACTTTGTCAAAGACTGAATTTAACTTGACATAAATGTTACCTTTTCCCCTCCAAGCTTCACTTTCCCACCTTTCTCCTTATTGCACTTTTTTCGTTTATTTACCACCCCTTTCTTACTTGCCTTTTTTTTGTTTGCAAAAAGTCACTGCCGAGTAAAATATAAAATGCAATCATGTGAGCAAATAATTCCTTCCCACTGCCCTACCACCCCTTCTTTTGCCACCTTGAAGGCAATTCAGTCGCTCTGAAAGAAAAGTTGCTAGCAATTTTAAGTAAAGCTAACAATTGAAGTATCTCAGGTTTTCATGCTTCGCACTTCCAAAATAACATGGCCCTGTCTACCTGCTCTGACAGGAGGCTCTGAAGGATTTCATTTCCTTCCCAACCTTCACAGCTTGGTTTCCAATACAGTGGTGAATTTGACTGCACATATGAGTAGCTATGTAAAAGTCCATATTACTAAAAATGCTACTTGTCCATTTTGCACACAGAGGGTAAAAAAAAAGGAAATTAAAAAGGAAAAACCCAATGGAAAACAGCAAGAAATCTGCATTGAAAAAATGTGTAAACACTCATTCAACATTTTTGTCTTGCCAATATTAAGGATAACTTTGGCTGGCAGAAACCCAGTAGTGAATGAGAATGTAACAGAGACGTTGAGAGATAACAGGATCTGGGGCAGCTTATGCAAATATAGGCAAAAAAAATTGCTCTCTGTTGTAAGAAAACAGGGCGCTGGGGTGGTGTGACACAGAGCAAAGAGGAAATCCCACATGGGCTACCCAGTTCTGTATGCAGCACAAGCCTGCAGGGAAGACAAGAAAGGTGCTTCTTGTGGGTGAAAGACAAGAAGGGAAGACAAGTCTACAAAGGAGCTGATGTTGAAAAACTCTACAAATAAACTCCAAAAACTTCATACAAGAGAAAAATATGCCACAGCGATGGCATCCAGCATTTCTTGGTGACAACTGCATCCAGCACAATGAGCTTGGAAACAGCCAAAACAACTACAAGCCAGTAAGTTTGAACAAAAAGGTCTGATGTATCCACCCAACTCTGACAGACTAGTTACTTGATACTAATTGGGCTCCGCTAACAGCGCAGCAAGAGGCTGCACTGTGGGGCTACGGACAGCAGTCATTTCTCTAATCTTAATGTAGACCTTCGTTATCACAGCTTGGCATCAATATTATACTGTCCTCTGAAAGCCTCCCACTCTGGTATTTTCACAGTTGCTATTATACCAATCACAATTAATTTCTCTGAAGCATCCAATTTTCCCAGCAAAAAGCACGTACTAAATAATGACAAGCCTGAAGCTCTCTCATTAACAACTTTTTTCATCTGTCCATCCATCCATCTAAAGCAAGAGAGTGTAGCACATTGTTTCAACCTTTGCCCATACCTCCTCTACCCGTGGCCAAGCTGCCCAGACATCAGTGCACACAAAAGCATCACAACAGCATCCTTGTTTTCATGGGTACCATACATCTCTTCGCAGAATTACATATCAAATGATGTTTCTTCCCTCTCAGAACAGATAGAAATAAACAAGGTCACTGTCTTATCGGGCTTGCACACAAATTACACCACAGATACTATCATTTGTATTTTACTTCTAGCATTTAAGTGAGAGGTCTTGTCCCTACAGTAAGTATATTTCTTCAGATTAGATGACCATCAGCATATCTGTGAAGGTAACAAAAGCAACTGAGCTGCATCCACACTCCATCTTGAAGGGCCCTGGCTAAACCGTTTGCGCTCTTCTTGAACTCATTTCTGGAAATACCTGGCCAGCTACTCCTCAGGTCTTTAGCAGGAGACAGACCACAAGCGGACTAGCGAAAGTGTGCACTGGAATGTCTCACTGCAAGAAACTTGGTGAAAGAACTGCCCAAACCTGACATAAGAAGGATGGTTACAGCAGCCCATTGAAATAAAGGCATGACCATTCAGTAACAGAAAACAGATCTGTGCAGCTCCTAGGCTGCTGGCCTTCATTAGCTCTCAGGATCCAGACCACATCATTGCTTATAAACTCTTCTTAGAAGTTGTAACTTAGATGGCAAGAGGGAGTGTTCAAGAGAGGACTTCTTTAAAAGGCCCCGACAGCTATCCCTCATTAACAGAGATGAGCATTTCTCAGAATCAAAAAGACAAAATTTGAGGCTAAAGGAAGAGCAAGTTTGGTGTTACAGTATCCATAAGGACATCACTTTGAAGTGTTGTTTCTTTGAAGTATGAATAGTAACTGCAGAAATGTGAGATTCTTGTGAATGAAACTGAGCAAAAAGGAAGAGTCAAAATACTCCCGGCATTCCTGAAGCGTGCCAATAAGCAAGGAACCAAAGCTAGGCTAGAATAAGTATACTCCCACTCATGATTCTGCAGTACCTGGACCAACATGAGAACAAGACGTAGAAAGGAAGAGTTTTAACTGGTACTACCCCATAAACTCCCCCTTTTTACTTCCCCTTCTTTCTCCTTTATGTCCTTTCACTTCCAGCATGAAAAGGAGGAAAGCAAAAGAGCAAACTAGAGAATGATTTTAGTCTTAACTGTAATGTCAGCTCCCAAGACCAGCTTTCCAGGACAACAAAACACTTGGTTATGGATACAGAATGTTCACATTTTATTAAAACTCACTTAAAAGGTGAGAGTTAAAGATCCACCCTTTCCACAGCAATGTCTCGGCACTGAGGAACCCTCAGCCAAGAGCACCACACTCTGCAAGGCCTGTCTGTAGCATTTCCCAGTAAGACTGTCATCTTCAGCGATGCCTTTGAAGGATATTAGCAGCATCAGCCAGTTCCCACAGCCCAGGGTTTGCAGCAGTGCACACCAAGGCAGAGAGGTTATGCTATCAGTGGCAGAGCTGGAATCACACCCTGGCAGCTACAGTCTGTCAGAACTCCACTCAAAACACTCAACATCATCCTTGAACTACGAGACCCCACTCAGTGATAAAGTCTTTCTCTGTTGTGGCAGTAAAAAACTGTTATCTAATTGAGTCCCACACCTTTTGGCAAGCTGAAAAGCAAAAGAAGCCTTGGTCCAAATGCAGTGCTTTTAAGATCAGTGTTTACTCTGTGTGACCTCCTGTATTTCTCCGACACACACCAGCTTGATATACTGGGTCAATATTAGTTCAGAACAGTCTACATTTTATGCCAACTGCTCTTGCATCAATTTTTATCAAGTCAGATGGAGGAGTTGTATCCAAAATCCAAATGTTTTGTTTTATACCTTTCCTGTACAAATTGTTAAAGGCTTTGCACTGTTAAGCATCTGGCAAAAGTTGATTATGCACCATTAAATCTCTTCTTGCACGGGAGCATAAGTGGGTTCAGGGCAGCTATTAACATATGCCAAGGTAAAACAGCATCATCCAGTGAGATCTCCATTTGAAAGAACATCTTAAACTTTGGAAAACTGAAACAAAACACATATCTTTATCTGTTCAATATTATACCACTTCATTTAACATCTGTGAAGTTTTTCTTCCACTTACAACTTTTCTTCCACTTCACCCACTTCCTGGGTGAAGACAAAATATGCAGCCTGATCCTTTGAGAGGAAGCTTTCGCCAACTGTTGTGCTTGACACGGTAAGCACCATCTAGGTGATGGCCAAGGGATGTATATTTGTTTTATACAGGCCAAAGAGTTGACAGAGTATTAAAAACCACAAAAAAAACAAACAAAAAAGGACACAACACAGAAGTACTCACACCCCCAGACATCATTCTTGTCAAAGGAAAATACAGGAGGGTGTCTCAAACTTCCTGTGAGGTTGCTCAGAATATAGTCATTAGATTGACTTAGAATTTAACTTTATTAATATTTACATAAAGTATTATCACAGCAGCTACAAAAATTACCTGCCCAGAAAGAGTAACTACATGCATCTTCTGGATGTGCCTGATGCATTTTGGAAGCCTCAAGCAAGGAGCTGTCATTATATGACCAGTCAACAGAACAGCAGTGAGGACACAGCTGGTCAGCAGCAGTACACCAGTTTTTCCTGGAAATAATCTGGTATGGACTAACAAAATATTTATGGATCTGTCCATTTAAATACAGATGATTAGTCACACTCAAGTTGCCACATACACACTGGTACCACTTCCTCCACACCGTTAGAGGTTCACAGAGGAGGGCAAATAATCCCACATCTTTTACTCCATCTTCAGCACAGAGAAGTTGCTAGCATCTGTATTACAATGTCATGAGTACAGATAGGCAGCACATGCAATGCAAACTATAAATATGATTGTCTACACGAGTCAATGAAATGTTATGAAATATTAAGTTTAAGGATTTCAGTGGATTCCACAGCAGTCATGTCCTCAGCTTGTTTGCCTCCCGAAGGCACGCTAACAAGCACAAGTGGCCAAATAGCAAATCCTCGCTAGTAACTCAGTGTTACACACTTGTCATTACTCCCCTTTTTGCAATGAAAACCAAAGGCTGTTCTTCCCCACACTCACCTCATCCGGGCTGCAGAGGGTAGCTGTGGAAAGAGCTTGAAATTTAACAATAAAAGCAATTGGTTTCTCCATTATTTCTTGAATTTCTGCTCAGTCTCATCAAGCTGAGCTGTTCTCTTTCTGAAACTACTCCAAACACTACAATGTGATCTCTGCAAAAATACTTCAATTTCAGTTTGGAGAAACTGTCTCTGTATTTTGTTCTATATGTCAGAGTAAAGGCTGATTTTATACTGCAGAGCTGTATCATTCCCAGATACGCGAGAACACAGAACTCAAGGGACTTCCTCTTGGAGCTTTACACCACAGAGTAAAATTCATTTAGGCTCCTGGACATTTTAGTTAATTATACTGTGTTCACAATCACGTTCAAGGAATATGGTGGTAACAGTTTATGAACCGCAACACATTTGCTCTGTATCATTTCTGTTCATAAATCGAATGGGACCCATCATTGTTACCAGTCCTACACAGACTGAGCTCAGCAGCACCAGTCCTGTTCAACAGCAAATGGTTTAGTCATTTTGGCTTTCACATAGCCCTTTGCTGTGCCTGCAGACCACATCTGCTGTACCAACATGTCAATAAGATGAATTGTTCAACAGGTCATATTCCTATCCTAGTTCCTCAGAGCTAACAGCTTCCCTGCTGACTTAGCCCAAACCAGCCCCCAGGATGGTGGCAGAAGGAGAGAAAAAAGCTGCTCCACACCTGGATCCGGGCCTAAAGGAAACACTTGTTTTGGGAATATTTCGGTTAGTTTTTCCCAACTCTGACAAGCAGGACACTTTCAGGAAAGGAATTAACAATTTCCCTGTCAGCTTCATCTGGAAAATAGCAACCAATTAGCACATCAAAATAAATGACAAGACCAGAGCAGCAGGCAGAGTATAGGTGAGGGAAATTACAAGTAGGAAATAATGTTTCAATGCGCCTTTAAACACATTCTGCACATGTGCCAAACTCTGTAGCACCTTTATCACATGTCGAGTGCAGCCCCTCAGAATTGCTAACCAGCATTTAGAGGACTAATCGAAGTCCAACAAGCCTTGGCAGAACGTAATTTAAGAAATCCACTTATCTTGATATACACATTTGGCATTGAAGTAAACGTTTATAAAAAGAGAAACAGTTTTATTTGGGCACACACATTATTGATAATTTACACAGAACACCAACAGATACCATTTGCTTACTCCAAACCTCACAACAACAAAATCTGTATCACGTTCATTTCTAAACCATCTGAGGTCGCACAATGCCTACAACTGGTAAACATCACCATCATGTGTCTAAGAAGAACTGCAGTGCCAGTATCTGAAACTATTTATGCAAAGTGATTCACAAATTTTTCTGTGTTTTGTGTACGTTGGCCTATCTTGAGGGCATGCTCAGTCTAGCCTGTTTTTCATTAAATGGGAAGACTTTTAAAAAAAATAAATACAGCTTTTCATCAGAGCCCTGAGGCATCCACTCACCACCTTATCTTGTCCCAACCAATTTTTGAACAGAAACATATAATAAAGGAGTTTTCATTTTGCCAGCTGAATAAAGGATTTAGGGATGGTGAATGAAGAGAAGAAAAATCTGATCTACATACTTCCAACTTTTTTTAATGTACTAGCAATGTCACCCATTTCATTCTCTCCATCCTGCACAGTGACTGGAGTCACTTCATTAATTCAATGCTGAAGGTTCACACTGGAAACTAAAATATCATTACGTAGGCAGCAGAAAAAGGAAATCTTTTATAGATCTCTAACCCACCTGAAGAAAACTAGAATTGCATTTCTGTAAGAAAGACAGAGCCTGAAGAACAGCTCTAGAAAGTTCTGGGAATATAGAAGGTAGGAAATTCTGCTCCAGTTATATCAAGCAGGGAATAAGGCATCAGATACAGGTACTGCTGAAACCAAAAAAGGTTAAACCCAAGATAGGCAACCACGCTGAGAGACATAAGGAGAACTGTGCAGTTTCACTTCATGAGAAACAGAGCAGTGTAGAGGGGCATAGTGAAGATGGGGAAGGAGGCAAAGAAGACACTGGCCTTAGAAGTGCAGGGCAGTCTTAAATGGTGTAAACCAAAGAATTCCAAAAGAAAATGAGAGGGAATGAAGAAAATCACAATAAGTATATGAGAACAACAACAACAACAAAATTTAGAGAGCAAACAAGAGGGGGAAACAACAGGAACCTGGCAAAGAGAAATACTTATCTAGGAGATCAGAAGATGATGGACAAAAGGATAACTTGAGAAAACTGAGCAAAGAAGGGAAGAAAACTGCAGAGGAGGTAAAGGCAAGAGAAGAAATAAAAAAGGCCAGTGTTGGCACAACATACACAAACAGAAATGGCTAGTGAGAAGAATCAGAAGTACCAGACCTGAAGTGAAAAGTAAAAAAGAAATCTAAAAACCTACACTAAGAAAAGGCACTAAGAGCAGCACATGATCTTCAGCACTGGGTCCACGTTAAGTCAGGGTTCCAAATTCTGGCCAATTCAGCAACTCCTCGTATTGTTTTTCCCTTCTCTCCCACTTTATCAGCTTGATCTCCCATCCTTGCAGCAGAGCATCATCCTGCACTAGTAACAGCTCCTGTCCTCCTCTGCTGGGCAAGTCCACTGGGAACTCTGCCACCAAAAAGCCAACACCAGTTGATTTATGCTGTTTTTGTAAATCCTGCTGTACTTCCATGTTTACCACTACACGCTACACCACTCATCACTTGTAGACTTGTTATAATGAGAACCCTAGTGACTCTCAAAATACTTGCAAACTGAGGTTTCCTGTCATGAGAGTCATCATTTAGGGCCTGCTTGAAGACTGCCATAAAAAAAAAAAATCATCTGTGGGAGAAGTTATTTTTGTTTCAGGTCTGTTTGGCTTCCTTAAGAAAAAAAAAATTCTACAGGCCACTTCTTACACACAGAGTTGCTTCAGCAGAATGTCTGCATTTCAGTTCAAGCTGTGATCTCACCAGCTTCTCCAACTTAAAAACTCTTACAGACTATTTTTGTAACTCTTGCCATCCTAACCAAAACATGTGACATCACTCTTTCTATAGGTGTAAAAATGCCATCTCTCTTTTCCATACACAGTATTGAATTACTTCATTAATCAGACAGAACGAAACCCTTGAGTTGGAGAAATAAGAAGAGTAGGGCTAGAAGCTGGGGTTCAGTACATTAAACCAACAGCATGTTGGTTTGCCATTAAATTGTCTCCTCTTTTCTTCAGACACAGGTTTC
Source organism: Ceryle rudis (assembly GCA_033439905.1). NCBI lineage: Eukaryota > Metazoa > Chordata > Aves > Coraciiformes > Cerylidae > Ceryle > Ceryle rudis. The sequence goes on from JAAGNO010010486.1 coordinate 182,171, forward strand.
TCTCCCGTATGTTCTTACATACCTGGGGATCTTCTGTTTGTTTCTCTCTTACCTCCGTTCTTTTACTCTATTCTCTCTTCTAGTTTGGTTGTGATTCACCACAGATGTTCTTTCTCCAAAAAAGGCTCACATGCTCATCTTTCTTTCTTTTCATTGCAAGTTTATGTCTGTCTTTCTCCACCCATTTGCTCTTTCTCCTAGATAATTCACCTGACACTTTTTAGCTTTCTTTTGGCTGTTTTACCTTCTACCTATCATCATTTAAAAAAATGTTTCTCTTCCCCCCCTCCCCCCCCCCCCGATCCTGATGTCATTTCCTTTACTCTTTAGGGAAATCTTCTTGTTTCTTCATCTGCCATCTTCTACCACTCCCTGATTCATTTTTCAACACCCTGCAGCCCAGTCCTCCCAGTCCAGGACCAAGCCATGCCTCCAGCAGGGACTGCAAAGCACAGGGGAAGCTGGGGAAGATGAATCCAAGTAGGGTAGGTGTATCCCACAGGACAGGTGGTGCCACCACCAGCTGGTGGGTGTCCATTATCTTTTCTGAAACAGCAGACCAGCTGCCTGGCTGCAAAGCTACCTAAGCTTGGGAGCCCCTGCTACCTTTGCTGTCTTAAGAGAGCATGGGAAGTAACTTCTGCATCAACGGTAGGTCCCTTCTCATTGTTCCTCTCTTGCCCTAGCAGACCAAACATCTACACCCCAGCTCTAAGCAAGGCCAGTTTGATCTACGCTGCTGCCTCTGCCAGCACCTCCAGCTATAATACCTGCTGCCTGTTACTACAGAGACAACACATCATGGAGACAAAAGGTCTGGGAGGGGTAAGCAGCAGGAGCTCAGAACGGTCTTTCATGGGGATGCAGCCTGCACACCACCCTGTACTTCCCACTCCTCCACTTCCAGGCAGGGGGGAGTGAGAGCCTGAAGAGATCCTCCATCATGTAGGCAGCTGGTGGAAACCGCTGCAAATTTATTGTCCTGACTCCTCTCCTCCTCCTTCTGTGAGGCTTGGTAAGGAAAGGAAAAAGATTTCATTTTTCTGGTAAGTGAAGCAGTATGATACCTGGCTTCAGAGTAAAACCAAAGTTCTCTGGGAAGCAGGACAAAGGGGCCACATGCCCATCAAGGTACCATCCTAACACATCTGTGTCAAACAACCTTCTGTATGTCAAACTTTTCCTAAACAAAAGAAGATTAAGTGTTAAGTTATATAATCCTCCCTTTACAGCGGAAAATAACATGCCCTGAAAAAGTGAAGATCCAAGTGACATAGCAAGCTGATTAGATTCAGATTGTAACTGGTTTGGTCCCCAGATCTTGCTCCCTACAAAACAAGGCTGCCTCATTTAAACCACAAGAGACAGCTTAATATTTAACAGTGATTTTTTTTAAGAAGATCTGGCTAGTGTAAGAGTTCCTTTTATTGCTCAGAAGCAATTAAGGAATGGCATTTACAGGCTCTGTAAAGCTGTGGTAAGTGACTGAAGGGCTGTGTGGAGTTGATTACAGACAGAGAAAATCATAATTGCCTTTGAAAAAAAACTTAAGGTTCCCACCTTGTGCTCAAATAGTCCTGGGCAAGGTCTCAGAAAGTACTTCCAATCAGAGAATCATAGAATGTCAGGGGTTGGAAGGGACCTAGAAAGATCATCTAGTTCAACCCCCCTGCCAGAGCAGGATCACCTAGATCAAGTCACACAGGAACGTGCCCAGGGGGGTTTTGAACTTCTCCAGAGGAGACTCCACAACCCCCCTGGGCAGCCTGTTCCAGTGCTCTGTCACCCTCACCCGGAAAAAGTTTTTCCTTGTTTACCCTAAACTTCTTGCGTTCCAACTTACTCCCATTGCCTCTTGTCCTAACATTGGATGAGATTGAGAAGAGTCTGGCTCCACCCTCCTGACACTCACCCTTGACATATTTATAGACATTAATGAGGTCCCCCCTCAGTCTCCCCTTCTCCAGGCTAAAGAGACCCAGCTCTCTC
>JAAGNO010010486.1:184259-196759 GCA_033439905.1 Ceryle rudis
TTTGTTCAGCTGATCTCTAACCCAAGCCTCTTCGACAGAGGTAAAAACTTCCTTCCTCCAGACTTCCTCTGTGGTCTCGAAGGCCTGGGACTCCTGGTAGCTGGCCTTAGGAGTAAAGACCGAGGTGAAGGTGGCATTCAGTAACTCAGCCTTCTCTCTACCCTTGGTCACCAGGGCACCCACTTCATTCAGCAGGGGGCCCACATTTCCTCTAGACTTCCTGTTGCCTCCAAAGGGCACACATTGCAAAGTGCTATGAGCTAAACATTGAAAACTTGTTCCCACTGTCACTCAAAACCAGTGTAAACGAAGAGAAGCCATTCAGTGAAGCAACACAGAGATAAAACTGATCCAAGTATCTGAAGGAGCACAGTCCTGGGAGAGGAGTTTCCCCCTTGCCTGTGCTGGGTTATGATCAATGAGCGTCATTGTTCTTGCTACTGACTTGTGACTTCAGTGACTCTTATCTCATGAAGCTTCACGAGCAAAAATTACCCCTCTGTATAATAAACCCTTCCTAGGGAATGCTACTACATATTTAGATGCCAAGCCAATCTTAGCTAGTCTGCTAGTGAAAGTGGCATCCAAGCTGACCTTTCCTGTGTTCCAGCAAGGGGCTCTTACCATACCTTGACATAACAGCATTCCCAGCTTAATTTCATCTCTCACTGGTTACTGCTCAGTTTTGTTTTCAGGTCTGAAGACCCCAATTCCTTGTTATAAAACCAAGAAAATACCATTAAAAATGCTTTGTCACTGACAAATACAGCTGTAACTGCACTGTAATAAACCATATGGAAGAAGTTCCGGCCACACTTCCCACTAAAACTCTCAATGAAATGGAGGAAGAAACAACACCTCCTCCTCACAGCTGTCAGCACAAATTCTTCCAAAATATCAGGACTCATCGGGACAAAATAAAATCTGAAGCCTACACAGCAGTGGGCTGTTCAGCCTCTTCGTTTTTTTACAGAAGTGATTCTTTTGGAGGACAAGCAGTCCACATATACAACAGCCAGGGACTTGTTTTTCATGGTGCTCTGGTTATTCCTGCAGAACTGGAAGAAACTAGCAAAAAAAAAAAAAAAGTCAGAAAATATTTATACTAGCTTCCTGCTAAATACAAAACTGAAACCTCTGGCATTATTCTGGTTTTAACTTGCCAGTATAATACAGTGATATCATGAGATCAACTGAACACGGCTGGCAGAGTTTTCCAAAATGCAATACTTTAATACCACCATCCCCACAGGAGGTATCCTTGAATGTTTTGGGGCGTGTTACACACAAAGTATCATGATGCAAACTGCCTTTTGATTTCAAACATTCAGCTTGGTTTGCATTTGCACAGTACCATCTGCGTGCAGCAAATAGTTTGGGGCAGCTGGGAAGACAGAATTGTGTTCAGGGTGATAGCCTAACAGATAAAGTTTGAGAAGGTGTCAAAGTTTTCATTATTGAGTCCCTTTGAGGTTTGGTGGGGGATTTTTTCACCTCGTGTTAGAAAAAGAGACAATAATAAACGCACAATGAGTATTTCCAATGCAGTGGCTGTTGCCAAGTTTGAAAAGAAGGATCCTCAGGCTGTGTGCATTGACACCGCTCTGTGCTGCGGAAAACTCTCACTGATTTTGGTGGAAGCAGAGTTTAGACAACACAGAGTATAATCCCACATCAAATGTCTGCTAGCACATGACTACTGGATAACCTCCCTTGCTACCCTCATCCTTACAGTCCAAATCTGTGCTCTGCACTGCACTAAAAGTAGACCCTATGCCCTTAATTCCACATTGCCATTCTCTGACAGACTGACTCCTGACCTCCTTTACTACCATGCTGCTTTAAAAATGGAAATGATACACAAGAGACACATCTGAAGCAAAGCCTTACATCAAGGAAGATCATCCCTATATTGTAAAGTCTAAGGTTTTGTGGAAATCTCAGTTTAATGTTACAATGCCCCTAACATTATGGCTTTTAGCAAGCCACACAAAATCAAAGTAGACAAAAACTAATACAGAAAGTTCAAGAAACCAACAAGAAAATTCTGACCAATGAAGTAATAATCGTACTTTAAATGAAATATGACTTTTGTGAAACAAGTATTCATCTTGGACCAAACTGACCCATTACACCAGCGGAAATCATCTTCAGCTCATTATGATGGGACATTAGTAAGTTCAGAATTTACTACTTCTATGCTTCTTCATTCAAATGATACAAACTTTAAAAAAAAAAAAAAAAAAAGAGATTTAGTAACTAAATTGATTATTTAAGCCTTCAACCTGTGAGCAGTCTATGCATACCCTTAGATTTACACGCTTAAATAACCCAGTTGCTCATAGCAGGAGTGTGTGTTTCAGGACACACACGTTACCTTGAACACTACAGTATTTTGATTACAGCATGACAAACCAAAGCCCAAGGTATTACGTGACTGTATGATGCAGCTGTACTAACTGGCTGAGGATTACTGCAAGGAACAGAAAGAGAAGTCCAGATCTCCAGTAATATCACAAATTTCCTCAGCAAATTTTCTCTTACCTTACCTGGAGATACTTGAACTTGTTTTCTACTCAGAAAAACAGGAGAAATGGGGAAAGGACTGATCCTGGATATTAAGTACATTCCACCACCCAAGTACTACACTCCTCTGTAGCACTCTGCTAGAAACATAACCAGGTCAGGTTATCAGTACTGGAAAGCAGTGATCAGCTCTTCAAATGTTAAATAAAACTATTTCCTTACAACTTAGATGGGAGGGGGGAGTGGGGAGGGAAGGGGGAGTGAGAAGGGAAGGGGGGGAGAAGAAGAGAGTGAAAGGGGGAGGGGGAGAGAGCCTGCATGTGTAGTGGAGAATGTGGCTCAATGTACAACAGCACTAAATATTTTATCTCCCAACCAAGTTGCTACAAAAGAGTCCTGATTAACATTTCATTGCAAAAGATGCACCACTATACTAAAGGTCTTTAAAAAAAAAAATCTACATTTAAATGGAATAAAAAAAAAAAAGTTACACAAAAGCAGCCTCTAGGCGTTCCTTTTTAAAAGCAGTAGGTTAAAGGTTTGATTTATATAGACTTTAAAGAGGTTATACATTGCCTTTGTCACATCCCACTTTAACTGTGTAGTTTCACCCCAGCTTCACATTTATGAACTGGATGAAGACAATACCATTTCTGAAGTGCAAATCCAGACTTTTTTATTATATTTTTGTCTGTTAAAATTTCTCTTTGGTACATATAAATGCTAACACCTAGCCTTTGAGGTGTTTCTTTTTTTACCTCTTTCCCTGAAAAACTAATATATGTTAAGGGTTTTAATTTTATTTTACAGTAAACAGCATGGAATAATGCTTATTAGAATATTTATTATATCTGTTACCATTTTGTTACATGATCTGCAAAGACAAATATATACTCATGGTTATGCAAAAGAGCATGGTTGGTGCATGACTGCAATGTAGACTGGTTGATCTCTACTGGACCCTATGCTACAAATAAAAAATCCTTGGCTTTGCTACACTTCAGTGTGTTAAGTGTTTGCACAAGCAGTGCTGTTTGAATTATTTAAGCTCTCTGCTGCACATCACCTGTAGACTAATAATTCTCACTCCGTGCAAAACCCGACTAAACTAACCGCAAGCACCAACTATAAAATCCAACACCTTCTACTCAGTCGTTCCATAGCAAAACACGGCACAGAAGGGGCTCGCACAGCAGCCAGCATCCATGGGATGCCAAAGCATTCAAACTCAGGGCCCATCTTCTCATCTAACCCCCAGTGTTTACACAAGGAACTAGCGACAGATAGTCAGCAAAGACACCAAGCCACAGGAGAGCAGCCAGCACTTAATAAATGCAAAACACATCACAACCTAAATACGTTAGCCTAAATGTTGAATGACTCCTAATTATTTATAATCAGCAGTCATTAAGAGTCATGCTTTTACCCACTGATTCCTTCAGTAGAGAGGAGGCAAGCGTGAAAAATGGGTTAGCATGTTTCTGTGGGCCAACTGCTCCTGTTCTCATAGGGACTCAGCCAAAGCCTATTAGGAAGGTACTGACCTCAATACACTGCCAATGAGGCCCTGAAATCCAAAGTCTCCAGCTTCCAAGAAGGTTGTGCTCCACCTGGCTTTACAGCAGAGGGAGAAGACACAGGAAACTTCACACTACAGCCTCCTTCCCAGAACACTTTCATATTTCCCATGAAACACGTCAGAGATTAAATAGTGTATAACCCCCAGCTTACCTCCCACCATCTGCGGAAAGCCCAGAAGAGAGGAGCAATGTGTTTATACCTAAATGCAAGCACATGGCAGGTGTGCCCAGCACTGACCTACCACTGCAGCCCACATTTGCACCTGCAGATCACCACCTCCCACCCTTGATGGAGAACCTGGCTGCAAAAATGCTGCACAGGTGGGTCCCTAGGAAGGTAATACTGATCTGATGCAAAAAAGAGCATTGATTTTTAAAGCATTCTTTAGCATTCAGACAAAATCCAACTGTCTTACACATCCTACCTTGTATCAGGCTTTTGTTATCTTCAGTGAAGTGCACAGCTTTTCCCCTGGGAGGGAGTCCTACCCAGGCCAAATGTAATATATACGTAAAGGCTGCTAATTAAAACAGCTCCACAAATCATCAACCAAATTCTCTCCCCAAGCATCCTCACCCAACAAACTGTAACTGAAAGCTCAGTGATGCCAACTGACGTATGCCTTCCTTAATGGTGCTGAACATCCTAAAGGAGTAACATTTGGTAAGCTCTTTGTGAAACATTAGAGAACCACTGTGCAAAATTTTCTAAATAGATGACCTGGAAAGTTGTACAGAATTTCTAAAAAACACCTTCTGTGTTTCCAGCCACTTGCCACAAGCTCATAACCACAAAACTTCTAAAACTCCAGGAATCTGCACCATAAGATACTTGATGACATAGCAAATAACTCTTTCATTGATGCAGCAGTAGCAGCTCTCAGACACAACTCTGGCATTTACTCCCTGAGAAGTAAATATTGACTTAACAGCAACTCCCAGAGCGTATGCAAAAGCCGTGTGAACGATTGCTTCCGCCAGTGCAGACTCACACGTTCACAATGACACCTGCTACTTTATTCTAACTCGTTCAACCATGTAAACCATGGGTGAGAAATCCCCTCTTACATATGTGATGAAAAGAAGCCAAGAGATTCTCCTGTAATTTCATCCAACCTATAACTCTATTTTAAAGCAGGCGTGTTACACAGAGCATCCCAGTCTCACCCACATACATACATACATACAAGGGTTGCAGGGTAGCAGCCTCTGTTCGTAACACCCAACGGCATCCAAAGACTGTTTTACATTATGTGGATCTGAGATTTTTAGGTTAGGTGCTTATCTTCAAGCCATCACTGTGTTGAGTTAGTTTTATGGTAAAAGGTGGAATTAGTGGCAGTTTGGCAAGTGCTACACAATGAAATTTCCTCCACCCAGCTTAGTGGGGTTGAGGCAAGGAGCAAAAGGGACTTCTCAAGGAAGAGGAACAGACCCCATCAGTTAGTGAGATAGCAAGGAATTAAGATAGCATAAGTGCTTGCTATACAACATCATATGGTCACCTGTATCACCTCAGCTCAGTGACCACTGTCACAAACACTGTAAAGTGCAAACAACTGGTATCATCACACTTAGTACCCAACTGCAAGGGTTTATTCCCAAGCTGAGGGCAATTCTTGATGTAAAATTAGGCCAGTAGATAATGAAGCTATATTGCTACCTACTGGTACACTTTTGAGAGCATGACTTCATGGTTCTGCATTAAGTAACCCAGCAGAAGGATGCCATGGTAAACGTGGCATGCGTGTAGGCATGTCCAATGTGCTCATTTGTGGGTTCCAGTAAGGAATCTGAATGTGTGTTCATAAGAGAAAGGGGTTGTCTCCACAAACATGACAAAGAGGAGAAGGTCCAGTCTGCAATGCTTACAGTATCACAGCCACCTCCTCTGCCCCAATGGTGAATTTACAGTACTGTTCTTAAAAGTGTGAAATTCACAGGAACTCCTTTTTGACAGGTGCAGCTATCTAACTGAGGTAAGGACAAGACCTCAAATCCCATCATAACTGTAGTACAGCCAGGAGCTGAACGTACATGTGCAGGGATAAAATATTAGCATATATACTGAGCTGTGATGGCTTGTTTCTTGAAACCCAACAAGAAGGTGGTCTAAGAAGGGAGTCACACATCTTCAGTTATGCTGGCTCCACAACAAGTTTAACTGTCATTTAGACAATTCCAAAAATGTGGCAACTGTGAATTAATTTATAACTCAATCATAACTGCTTATTGTGAGTAAGGTACCTTCCATGCTAATTTCAGAGTATAGCAAAGCAGAGAGGGGTAGCACCCTGATTTGGGAAAGCTCCCCAGTGGCTGTCTTTCCTTTAGCCCAGAAAGGAGAGACAGAGACAGCCATCATCATCACCACCACCGCTGATCTACTCCTGGCATCCTGGAGCTGAAGTGAACACAGGGATGCTCATCCTGATTCAACATGTTACAAAAGAGTATTCCCCAGAGGACACAGGCAAGCTTATATAAGCAGTGAAACTGGGCAACTTTCCAGCAAATTTATCCAACTGCCTGCAGTCTCCCATTTCAAGGTAGCTGAAATGCTGAGCACTGAATAAAGTCATTTGATCCACATCCCATGCATTTTAATAAAGAATGGGAAAGAACAGACACCTATTAGTGTTTGCTAATTTTTATTTCCTAAACCACTGAAATGTAAAACACCTTCCTCCTTTCCCCTGTCTACACAATCCCTCTTAGCTTTAAGTCACTCACAGGCATCTCCAGCACTGAAACAAAAAGAAATATGGGTTTATGAATATAAGTCTTCTGACTGGTTTTAAAAAGCAAAAATATCATACCAGATACCTTTAAAAAAACCCGACACAAGCAAACAGACAAACAAAAAACCCAAACAAAACAACAGTCAAACAAACAAACAAAAAGAGTTTAATGAAAGCACTGTAATTAACTGGAATCTCCTTCCTTTCCAGCTCCTTCCATCTCTTCCTGTCAATGCCATTACTTGAAATAAACTGGTATCACTTGGTAGTAATCATGTGAGACAACTTCACACTCTTTGCTGCCTTCTTAAGAGAACATTTAGACTAGATGGACCTATCTAGGAGAAGGAAGCAGGTGAAGGAGCAATGTTACCATGCTGTTTGAATTAGCTGCATTTTTTTTTTTTTTTATGTCTCAATTTTGCAGGTTGGAAACTGATTCTGCCTGACCTCCAGAATGAGCAAAAGAAAAGTCTATAACCTGAAGGCTAGGACAGAAAGCTGGGAAACGGATTTCCAGTGAGATCATTTCATACTTCTTCATGACTTACGTTTACTGTAGTCAACATCCACCAAACTTCAAGGACTCCTTACATTTTGAAGAAGAACTGTTGCTAAATTCTGAACTACTCCCCTTAAATTACAGCTTGACATCCTGAGATAAACACACTTCTGCCCTCTGCACCTCCTCCAGCAGAACCAATGAAAAGCAACTTGACTGCTCTCTTTATTGCTAAACCAAAATACAAGTCCAACAAAATGAAGGATTTTCCTTCGCTTCCTCTAAATTTCTCACTGTTTTGGTACGTTCTATGTTAAAATAAGTTTAATCCTGGGAGACAGGGGGCTCTCACAACCAGACTGACAAGGACTTGGTTTCCACAGCAGCTGAGATTCCTGGAAATCCAGAAGCATCTGCACAAAGCAGAGCCAGATCACACCTGAGACCTGGAGATACAAGGGATGCCCATCACCTCCCTGCCGAGCACACGCTCAAGGCAGCCCCACTTACACAGATGCCTGGCCAGTGAGTCTGACTCATCTGGATCTGTGACAAGCCAGCAGTCCACACTGTGCCCACGTCCTGTTCTGTTCCTGTGTTGGGCTGAGGTTTTGCCTTCACTTCCCAAAGAACCTGCACATCTAGAGGGTAAGCAATACAAATCCAACACAGTACGCCTGGCCAAATGCAAACAAAAAGTAGTAGCCTGAATGATGTTCAGACATTCAACTCCAGTTGCTCTCTCCATGTTTAACATTCATGTATAAAGGTAACATTTCCACCACTACTCCACCACCCCCCGCTGTAAGTAAGGAGTCTGAAATACAAAATTCTCAGATTCATCTATTAAAAAAAAAAAAAAAAAAATCAAGTTATTTGCATCAACTATTCTGTGGCTACATACAAGCTTTCAGAACTCGCCAGTCGAAGTACTGGCCCTGTGAAAAACACTAACTTCTGTCTAACAATACTAAAATACTGATTTTTGACAGGTCCTCAGTGCAACTACGACAACCAAAAAAAATCTGCCTGAAATCTGTTGAAATGAGAGCACCACAGAGAAGCACAGAGCTTGCTCTTTCTTCCTTCCTTCCTTCCTTCCCTCCCTTCTTCCTCTTCTTCCTTCCTTTTCCTTTATGTCCTGCTTTCCTTTCTTTCACTCTTTCTCTCCCTCTCTTGTAAATATCTGGTGGAATTTTCTATATCTTTGCTTAAGGTTCCTATTCACTTATTTTTTTTTTAAGCGCAGGCTTATTTTAGCATCAGTTTTGGGCCTTGAAGATAAAGGTACCAATAAATCACAGTCCCTTTAAATATTTCAAGTTTTGGTATCCTTCATACTGATTGTTACTTCTCAAAGAAAAAAATTAATAATTTTGTGGTGCCAAAGGAAATGTATGCAAGCCTTTAATTCTGATTTAAGTTAGATGGCTGAAGAAAAAGGTCTTTGGAAATTTAAATAGAAAAAAACACCCTACCTCCCCCTATCCTCTGAACAATCAAAAGAAAGTGTTCAAAGCTGAGAACAGGACTTTTAAATTGTTTTTGCTCTTATATATGCAACATTAACCTCTATCATGTCAGCAAACAGAACGGCGTCTTGCCACAGATATTTTAAGCTCAGGGGAGACTGTCAGAAGAAGATGCTGATGCACATCAAATTGAAAATACTAAATAAAACCTACCATAAATATTTTTCTTTGACTAGTACTTAGAAAATACGGCACTGACTTAGACTGGTATGCATGCTGGGAATGAAGCTAGGAGAAATCCCTTGAGGGATTCCAGGTCCATGCTTTTTTGGCAGAGGCACTGTTATCCTGTACTTGTTCTGGTGTTTGAAATAGGCCAATGTCCATTCACTCTAACTCTTCAGTCCAAAGTCTCTGAAGGTAAGAAATAATTCATCATACACACCTTCAGAAAAGGAGGTTTAAAATAATATTCAGGTAACAGCTTGGAAGTCTGGCATTTCTCTAAGCAAAATTGTGCAGCTTTCAGTTTTGCCATCCAGTGAGAGGTATGATCTGTTATGAATGTAGTGAAAAAGGCTGTGAAAAACTGAAGAGTTTTATAGCAGTTTGTGACTGAATATTTAAATATCAATTAAAAAAAAAGGATTCCAGTGCTGCTCCCACAGAAATCAACAGCGGTTTTGTCACCAGCTACATGACAGAAGCAAAGTTAGTATCTTACCAAATCCCTGAAAATTGGAGTAGCTCAAACTACAAGGAGTCACTCTACATCTATGTAGAAAGTAAGTCATCTTTTTTTCTTCTTCTTCTTTTTTTTTTTTTTTTTTCTGCAGAAGAGCCTTCAAATAGGACATTTGCAAAAGAAAGCGCATTTCCAGGATTAGGTCCCGAGATAGCTTCACAAGACATTACCTGAAGTTTCAGAGATGAAGGTTGCAATTCAGTGACCAAGGGTGTTGGGACCCCAGACATGCCACTGAATGGAACCAACTAAAAGACAATGGCTTGAGTAAGAAGACTGAAAAGTGACACGTAAGATTAAATATATAAACCTTGGACTATTTAAAGTTTCTAAAAATCCTTTCAGTATTTCAATGACTGAAATGAAATAAAGCTCAGTCTTAATGAATGAATTAATGAAATAAATGAAATAAAGCTTAAATGAAATAAAGCTCAGTCGTACCCCTAAAGAACAGCATGAAATTATGACTATGAATGCACCTTACCACGCACCTTTTACAGGGATAGTTTTGTCTCATCCTTGTCTCACCGTGAATCCTGCAATCTGTGCTCCCTGTTTTGAGCCCTAACCATAGGAACAGGTGGGTGTCCCCTGACCTGCAGAGAGAAGGCAGCTCTGCCTCCTCAGGGCAGCCCCACAAACAGCAGGGTGTAAGGAAAGTACCCACTCATGGCATGGGGCCACTGCCCAAAACACTCAGGAGACGCAGGCTGGGCTACAGGCAAGCTGAATGAAACAGCTGAGGTGGGGAAGCCAGTCCTCCCCTCTCCCATCCATCCGGCAGCCACCAGCCCCATCAAGGCTGTGAGAAGCCTCGGCTTCCCGGGCACTTCCAATGGGGCACTCCGTGAGAGTTCAGAGGGAACCGAGCCAGGCGGAGCAGCCACCTCCTGAGCCCGCTCTGCACAGCTACGCCTGGCGGTCAGCACTGAAATCAACCCAGGGTTAAGGGCTTCACCACCACAGGTGCTGAGCACCCAGGGAGCCTCAAACACCTCTCGGAGACCAACCTCCACCCTCCTCCTCCCCAGCAGAAATACAAATTTGAAAATAAAAGCAGAAAGGCAGTTTACGAGCAGCCTTTCATCTGAGTTAAAGTTGGAGCAGGCTGTAAACTCCCACAGGACATCTAGGTTACACACTTCAGATGAAACTGAAAATTGAATATTAAATACACATTTTTATCAAATCATATTTCTCCCAGAGAAGGCTGAGGACTGCCTGTTTATTTTTTTAATCTGACTCGCTATGTTTACAAGTGGTAGGAAAGCTGGTTATATCAGCCACTCCATCTTTTTAGTTCTATTGGAATGACTTTGATTTTGTTTTTCTAACACCACTAAGAAAACCAGAATGCAAAAAAAAAAAAAAAAATCTATAATCTGTGAAAAGGCACTCTGAAATCCATCAACCAACTTGTATCCATAATTGCTTCCCTGGCTTATCAAAAAAAAAAAAAAAAAAGGCTCATTTGCATTATCTGTTATCTTTAGATACCCATCCTGGTCTATAAACAGAGTTATCAATCCCGTTCAGAGGCCAGTCCACAAATTGAAGTTTTCTATAGAGGGAATTAGCTATAAACAAGCCCGAGGCAATTTTCTTTGACAGCCAATGGTAAACCATAGGAAGTAACTTTAATAGTGATTTACAGTTCTTCTCTGGTTTCCATCCAACTTTTCCTTCTTGTGCTTCTGTTCCATCCAAAAAGGAATTTTTCAGATGTTCTAATTTCCCATTCAAGATGCAATCAATCCCAACTCTAGGTGTGTCTAATCCAATTTTTATGGTATGTTCATGGGCCAGCACCAGAGAAAAAGAACTCTCTTTTTATTTTCTTTCAATTGCCTCTGCTGCAATCACAAGACTTGTCATCTCCTGGTGTGAAATGCACAACAGCAGAAGAGAGAGTGAAGGAGATTTGAGGGAGAGAGAAATGAGCCAAACTACCAAAAGGAAAGGGGAAAAGATACACAAAAATAACATTAACATTTTTTAATTATCCTACATACTGAAAGCTTCCCTTTGCCGGGATAATTAAGTAACTCAAAATTTTTAAAGCCTGTGCAGAGATTTTAGGTTCCTCATTTAAATCACAATGTACTGGTAGAAGTGGGATACTTAGGAATGGACTCCAGATTCACACCACCCATCTTCCCCATCTACACCACAGTGAGTCAAATTCAATCCCTGTATTGCTTGCTCACACACACCACCCTTATGTGCACGGGGAGCCCCACTGCCTGACCTACCACACCGACAGTCAGAGGACTGCTCCTCCTTTCTGAATGAAAGATCTTTTCTCTTAACTGCTTAATGTACATCCTGACTAACTCTGAACTTCCAAGAGACATACATTTAAAATATTTAGTTTTCAACCTCTAATTAAAAAATAACTCTAAGCCACTGACACACAGAATGGATCCTAACATACAGCACAGCAAAGAAATAGCAAGCAAGGGCATGGTTCCTTTATGGGTAAACTACAGCAGATGAAGGTAAAGCAGCCAAAACCCCACTGATGACAGAGATTTAAATCTGTGAAAGCAGCTGCAGAAGAACAGAAGCAAATTACACCCAAGAGTGTAGCAGTTAATAAATATCCCCTGTATCAATACCGGCCAATAACAATTGTTTCCTTCTATGTTAAAGGAAAACACATTTATAACTCAGATCATGAAGCCTTTACTCTCCTATTCCTTTTCTCTATACATGCATATACATGGTGGCCATACATATATACATAGGTGTGCATCATGGGTTATTTTTCCCCCTGACTGAAAGCTGCCCTAATGGGTAGGTACTAATGGATTTGAAGTGATAAGGAAAAGGCAGACATGCAAAATGCTCCAGAACTTCTGTTCCTAATCAATCACCAGAGATCAGTGACATCATTCAAGCCTTTGATCAGAGCTCCCCTTTCAAGCTTAAAAA
>JAAGNO010010486.1:198823-214987 GCA_033439905.1 Ceryle rudis
GGGGGGGGGGGAGAGGGGGCAGGAAAAGAAAAGAAAAGAGAGAGAAGAGAAAGGAGCGAAAGAAGGAAAGAAAAGAAAGAGACCAAGAGGAGGGGAAAACACTACCAGTCAGGCCCAGAAGGAACTTTTCTACAAAATCCTCTGTTGTTTTGTATGAACCCCTACACTGAAAAAGCACAGAAAAGCAAGCACACGATGGGGACAGAGAGAGAGCTCACAGTTTGTAACACTAACTTAAGTTTCAGCAATTTATCACCTCTTCTTAGGAAAAACTCCATTGGTACAAATCTGGTCTATTAAGCAGAACAACAAATCAAAACAAGCAAAGAAAAAAAATAAAACCTCAACAACAAACCAAACAAACACCTTAGCGTGGGATCTGGGTGCATTTCCAAGCTACTGCATGTGTGGCACTTAAATTTTCACATTTTCACTTGGCTGCATGTGGAACATGTATGAAAAGTCGTACTAAATGAATGGAAACCAGCCTATTTTAAGTGGTTGGCATGTGCGAAGAATGTGCACACACAGCTCCTGTGTAGCAAGACTCCAGCTGATTGCAGGCACAAGATTAGCAACTGCTTTTTGATAATCTGACCCACAAAGCCTTACAAGCCAAATTTTAAAATCATCTGAACAAAATCCAGTATTTCCTATGTACTTCTCTTTTCCAAAGTGCCTCTGCATACTTGAAATACGCATTCAGCAGTAGGTCCAGATCACATTTACGACTAAATCAACGTTTTTCTGAATTGCCAGCCTTATGAACAAAAATAGACTCCGCAAATTAAATTGTGACCACTTGCAGTATACATCAAAGGCAAAGACTTTTAATGGGAAAGAAGATAACATAGCAATAAAATCCATCTCATTCCCTCTTAGTTGGGATGGCAAAAGAATGCATCTGCCTCCCCTCCCACCCTCACCCCAAAATAATGAGATATGGTTTGGAAAGAATACAGAGAATGTAGTTTTAATACAATACCTTCTTCACATAATCACATACCATACCCTAAGCACATTTCTCCCACTTATTGGCACATGTATTTAGTAATGACTTCTATGTAAGAAGAAGCTGGGGTTTTATATCTTCCAGGAAACAAAAAGAATAAAAGAAAAATAAAATAAAAAGGAAAAATAAAAAATAAAAAAAAAAAAAGGGTTGGGTGGAAGTAAATACAAACATAGAGAGGGAGTATAATCAAACGCATCACTGAAGCCTGATTATTTCCTTTTAAGTGGGTACAGATATGAAATACAAAACATCTAGAAGAGAAAAGACAAATGCCATTTGAAAACCTGTTAAGTAATTTAATTACTTCAACTGCCTTAATTTACACAGCTCAAATCGTAAAGCCAAACACTGTGACTGCCAGAGGGGTTGCCTGGTTTTAAGTCAATTAGAAGGACTTTTACAAATGCTTTTTATTTACTTTAAGAAGAAGTTCTACTCCATGTAGCTCATTCACTTGCAGATTCCCAAGTCTGGCCTCTTTTCAGGACCCAGGAAAACTCTCGGGATGCCAGAGTTTTCTACCTTTACTTTTTTAGTGCCCTTCCAATCCTCCCCAGCCACCTGGCACCCATGTGTTTGCTGACACTGGTTTCCAGAGGCTGAGAGGAAGGTGCCATCACTTGGAGCAGCAGCGCTGCTGCAGAGCCTGGACAGGCTGCCACTCAGCCTCTCCGTGTCGGTGGCACGGGCTGGCACAGCAGCACAAGGATGTTAGGAGGCCCTTTCTCTTTTGGCGTATCATCTTCCCCAGAGACCAGCCCTTAACAGCAGTGAGTGAGCCCTTTCCTGGAAGGCTAACACTGTCACTGAAGCTACAGCTGCCAGCAGCCTTTCTCCTACTAAAAATAAGCTGCTTGGTTGTTCCCCCCACCCCTCCCCAGTACTGTGGGCTGCAATGCCTTAATTTTTTGAGGTCTGATTGATACTGGACTCCTGCGAAGCACAAGCTAAAGAGCATTGTACCACTGCCATACTGAAGAGACCCATTTTAAACCATTCTATTATTATCACTTACTTCAAAGCCCGAGTGCCATTGTAATATGGTTGCTTGAGTGTTCTGGGTTTGTTTTTTGATTTGTTTTTCAGGAGAGAAAAAAAAAAATCCCCAGTGTATAATTCCTAAATTTAACCTCCACCTTGTCCAGGTGGCAAGCTTCTGCTGCTAAGTAATATTTTCTCCTGATTCCACCTCGTGTTATCCAGCAGGATGTTAAGTCATTACTTACTGATTACAGTGATTGCAGGGATAAGCCACTCAATCATCTCTTTCTGGAACTTGCAAAGGGATACAGGAGGATTGACATTTAATATCCCTTATGCTATTAACCACTGCAGGGAGGGGAGAGTAGCAGGGGAAAAAAAAAGGAGGGAAATCTCGGCAGAATTAAGGAAGCAATACTGTAGTGCACTTGCAGATCACTGGCTTTAGAAGACGGTAGGCTCACCGAGGAACAACACTAGAAAACAGTATCTGGCAGAATGAGTTGTTACAGTCTACAGTCATCCCTAACTTGATGACTGAAATTGTATTAGCGAGCATAAAGTACTATGGGTGCACTACTCTGAATGAACACATATTTAATCAACTACTCACATCAGATTACAATATACCAAGACATGCAGTTCCCACTTAATTACAACCCCCCAATACTTTTGCTTCCCATACTTCCAAGCATCAGGAAAGACTGTCCTCCCCAAGGATAGGTACCTTCTTTTAGTTTCTCTTCCTATGACCTGTCCACAATTATCAGAACCAAAGGCTACAAAGAATCTTACCTGTTCAGGTCTTTGCCCTTACTTTTCTGCACTACATGTGACCATTCTACCCTTACTTTCCATGCTGCTGTATGCCACCGTTACAGATAGGAATTACCTGCAATATTTGTCGTGCTGAAAAACAAAACCCTCAGAAAAAAACCCTATATATTGAAGTCATCATTTCCAATATCTAATACTACAGGATGCTGTTTCCTCCTTCATCTGAAAATGAGAAAGGCCCCTCCGTGCCCTTTGATTTCAGGAGAGAAGAAGGGTATCTCCTGATTGCTTGTAGAATCAAGTCTCATATAATCAATTTGGGACTCAATTTGCAGGCCACTAAAATAGTACAGGCAATGTTTCTTGATACCTAACTACATCTTTTGAACCCTGACCTCTCAACAGGACCCTGAGCACATCAGTCCAACAAGGGGTCCAAGAATGGGCATTATGATTAACACCTATTTTATGGTGAGCTTGAAAGCAAGCAGCAGGACAAGCAACCAACTGAAAGTTTAAACAGGAAATGTGATTCTTACAGGGTTGCAGACTGATGAATACTTCCCTCATTCAACCCTGAAAAAACTACTGGGAAGAAAAAAAAAAAGAAAAAAAGGAGAAAAAGGAGACCTAGATGAAGCTGGCTCTTCTGAAAGAATCAAAGTGGACGCATGAACTTCCTCTCATTTATTCATCTATCAAGCTTAGTTTTAAGTTACATCACCATTAAGATAATAATTTCTGCTTTCTATCACTTTAAAGTATGTTCTCAATAACTATCTGATTCTGATAAAGGTAGTCAAGTCCACAACCTACATACGTTTATAATTAGCTTTTTTTTTAAGGCAGAGTAATAGGTTAATAAGAAATATCAGATTACACTGGAACAAGCTCATGGGTCAAAAACTAGACAAAACACATCAAACTGAAAATAAGTGCTTGCCTGTCAGACACTGAAGTAGTCCTATACAATAACTGCATTGTTTTAATGCAACATTGAAAACATCAGTTTAGAGACAAAATGCGCAGAAGAGAAAAGCATTTTAGTCATTGACAAAATTCACAAGCCAAACAGTAAATAAATCAGGGCTGAACACAGTATTACAATCTCCTGATGCTCTCCACGCAATGTGGCAAAGTCCAGCTTTGCCTCGTGAAAGTATTAATTTAGCCCTCACAGAAATTCCCTGTGCTTTTTAGAAAATAAAATGGAAAACTAATTATATCCATGCTACAGATTAAGTAAAAAAAATAAATTCCACGTAGCTGAGGGCTGCATTAGGTTAGCGTGGGGTTTTTTGGTCAACGCCTCTTAGGAAGTACTCTAACAAATAAATCTGATACACCTACAATGCAGATCATAGAGTGGAAGTGGCCAGCCTAGTAAAGCATTCAACTGACTGCCTGATCGTCAGCGTGCAAATACCCACGTTAGGGCCAAAAGAGCTATTCCCATGCCTAAAGTGAGGCATTCACTTCAGTACTTGCTGGACTGGAGTTGGAAGACTTTCCTGCAATGCTGGGACTTGAGAGGGTCGGTGATTTCCCACGCCAGGCTGCAAGCAGGGACAGCACCAGCGCATGCGGCACGGCTGCGTGGGCAGGGGAGTGAGCGGGGTCTTCCACTCCAGGACTGCGCTGACCTGCCTGACATGCTGACTTAGAGTGCCACTGAGCTTGGCGACAGCCCACATGCCAGGCTGCGAGGAGTGGTGGCTAAGGAGCAGGCACACTGCTGGCCCTGTCAGCACTGGCAAGCAGAGTAGCGCAGAGCAGTAGCCAAGAACAAGCCTCCATGCGGGCGTTCATCGTGCTTCATCAAGGCAAGGCACAGTGTAGACTCCTGCAACGTTTAGAGCGTTCACCACAAGATTTCTTCTTAATCCTGGGATTACTTGGCATTACAGGAGGCACCATGTTATCCAAGAGGTCTCATAAGGCGGGTTTCATGACCTGCAATACCAGGCAAAGGCTCGCCAAGGACAGCATAGAACTCATATTCTCATGAGTTTATCAGTAGATACCTCTCTTCAGAAAGCCATTCCTCGCACAACTTGACAGAAACCTGCGTGCGCGTGCAGCAACTTTCAGTATGATGACCTAAATCCACACACTGACATGGCAAGGAACAGTGTCTTACTGCTTTGTCTCCAGAAAAGTGGCAGGAATGTGCATGTGAGCAAATAAGGCCTGACAACACAGCATCACAGTAGCAAGGTGATCCAGGACACTGGCCTCATTACTCCAGTGTAATACCAGTGACATGGTCATGCCATAAACACTGTATTTGGTTGTTGTTGTTATTACTTTGGCAAAGCAGATCTTTCTTAGGCTATCAAATCACACAATGCACAAAAGTAAGCTTGCTTTATACCCTAGCACAAACTTTACATTCATACAGCCTTTTGTGGATTAACACCTCCCTCAGCAGTTTTCTTCAGCAGTTTTCCCCTCCTTGGATATCAGCCTAGCAGAAAATACAGCTGTCAAACAAAGAAGGAGTAAAAGGAAAACCAAACTTACTATCCTAGTAACCGCATGGAGTTTGGTTGAGATATGCAAAATGAAACACAAAGGAGAAAAGAATCAAAAGCTGGCAAAATGAGCTCAAAACGAAGCAAGTGGTGCCAAATTACACAGTCCCACTAAGGATCAAAGTGCACCAAAGATTTTATTAGTTATTACAAATTATGATTACTTTTCTTTTAGGTTTGTAATCACATGTATTTAAAAGAAGTTTTAATTTGCTCCAGCACTAAGACCTTCCCCACATGTTTCGGCCTGGAGCACATTTTAATGACTTTCTTATAAATTCCTGAAATTAGGGGTTTATAATGGAAACACTGGCAGGCCCTTCTCCAAGACAGCGCAAGCATCTTAGCAATATGATCAGAGTTTGGAGTTAGGTGAGTGCAGCAGAAATCTCTTTTGCAATAAGAAATGACAAGAACGCAGCAGAAGTGGCTAACACGAGCTACAGCCCATGCCTGCTTATTGTTTGAAGCTACAGTGCAGCTGGTACCTCCCAAGGGGCAGCCACAAGTCTGGGCCTCAGAACTTGCATTAGGTACTTAGGGTTACCACACAAGCTGGCATTCCAGGTCACCTTTCTCTCTTTCTCTTTTCACTTAAGTTTACTCCAGGCTTTTCAATGAACAGTTTGCACATCACCTAATTCAAAAGTTTTCCACACTCAGTATTCATTTTAACACAGATTCTGCTGCTGGCTGTGTTACTCACTTTCGGGAGCTGTTGAAATAATAGCATTTTCTTTGTTCCTGACCACATGCTTTGCATAAAACCGGTAACTAACAGCTTCCAATCTATTTACGATCCAAGTTCTGACTCCTTCACAAGACATCAGAGCTACTGAGAGAATACGAGTTTCTACATCACTCCCCAGACAGCTGTCACTCAAGTACACATTACCCTGCAAACTTTGCTAATTAATGTGCTGTCCAGAAGGAGAGGAGCACTGCTATTAGACATGCTTACAAAGTGACATTGGTAGGATAGGCAGATGTTGCTCCCCAGAGTCTTCTGATAAAACCAGCAAGGATCTTTCTGGGGGTTTTTTTGTTATTTTTAAGGGTATCTTACCTTGTTTAACAGAGTATTCAAATGCAAATCAGAACCATTTAACACTACCACAACCCTCTGCAAAGAAGGGGCACTGAATCAACAAAAGCTGCGTGTTTTCTAAGAGTGGTGTCTTACATCAACTGATGTTCCTGTAGTAATACTCATTCCAGCATTAAAGAACAAAAGATGCAAATGTGATGCAAGCTCCAGCTTTCAAGCAAATTGCTCCTTGAAACCAAAACTCATTATCATGACAATCACATCTGCAAGAAGCAAAACTTTTAAAACACTGCAACAATAAAACTCACGTTGAAGTTCCTAAGCTTTTGGTATTGGCATTTGTTTTGGTACATGTTCCACGAAGTCTCTACACTGAAAGGAAAATTTTTATCCCTTTGAAACCAAATCCTGTATCTCTGGAAAGTCATTTGCTTGATTATACATGAAAGTAGGTGAGAAACTTAAACCTTGAAGAAGCTGGTGACTTCCCTAACTACAAAGACTAACAATACCAAGCCTTACCCACTGTAAACAAAGGTAACTGTCATTACCGTAACAAAATGCAGTCTCAGGCCTCAGGATGTGTACTACATTAGCGTTTCATTCCATTAATAGGAGCCAATTCCAGTGACAAATATTTCTAGTCATTCCTTAGGCTTAGAATCATTCCAGCTCTTGGCATTTTGATGTCCCTGACATGCACTAATACACCACATAGATGAAGCTGCTAGTTAAGAGCTAATATTACTGTTAAGTTTGATAGGTAGAACAGAGAGAAAAGTATTTATCCACAGGGTAAATTGCTGTCAGAATTAGGCAAAAACATCTTGAAGGCTTTATTTTTAGCTCTCTAAAACTGTATGTTTAACAATAATATTAAGGCTAGCCCAAAAAGCCAGAGGTATGCACCAATGCTGAGTCTGAGTGCAAACCCTTGACACATCAAAGAATACGCTTATGTGTTTAAGTGTGCATCTGTTTGAAAAGTTGGGCCATTGTGGAAAATCCTATTATCAAAAAAACCCCAACAAAAATAACAATGGGGAGCTCTTCAGCTAATGTGAACCATTGTAATTCTATTGACAGCAACGGATCTACGCTGACTTATACCAGCTGAGGATCTAATTTCATATGCCTTGGAAAACTGATGCAACTTTTTCCATAGCTGCTCAAGAGTTTCTATACTCTCATGGGGATCAACTCCAACTAGTAGGTCAGCAGGTGCTGAGTTTACTTTGAATCTGAAGTTCAGTCATACACAAGGAGAGTGGGACATGTGCCATCTAAGTTTTACTGACCCACAGAGATTCCGCTCTAGTAGGCTACAGGAATCATGTCTTTTCTTCTTTAGTCTAGTGGGAGATAGATGTTTCTTTGAGAAAGCAGAAACCTTTCTTCAAGATATCAAAGTGAGAGCCTGACCTGAACCACAAGTCCAGATGAGTGAGCACGATGGAAACAGGAAGGGTGAACAGAAAATATTTTGCTAGGAATACACCAGGACTCCAAAATATGCAGAAAGACATCTTCTGGTTTTAGCTATTATTAGACTGATTGGCAAAAAACAATAGTTAATCTGTAGCCATCCAAAACCCACAGATCTAAACTCTGCCCACAGTTTTTCAAGCAATTTTCTTTCTAGTAGTGACCAATACACTCAGCCCTCTTACACTAAACAAGGAAAGGGCCAGGGCTGGGATTACACACTCTCCAGAGAGGCAGAGAATATATAAAATTGTCAAGTGAGGTAATCTCTGGAGAGAACTAAGCAAACTACTCCAGTTTTGCAAATCTACAAGCTCTACATTCATGACTTTAAAATGAATTCACAGGAGGATACACTCTTAGCTTGATGTTTTGTCCCTGACCATTAAAGGGGAGCAGCCCTTTGCAATGAGCAAGTTTATTTGTAAAAGAGAAGAAAAAAAAACCTTTGCCATTAATTTTGACAGAGCTACTTCTCTCTCTTTTGTAATAACTAATTATCTAACTAGGGTAAGAGATTTCAATGGCCAAATGCAAAGCACTCACAAGCCCTGCCAGCCTAATCAAGACAATTTCCAAAACACCAAAACCAGGAACTTCCTATAATAAATAACTTAGCGCATTTACATCTCAAATTGGAACATCTGGAAGAAAAAGACTGAGCCTGATGCCAAAACAGGCCCTATTGTATCCTACCACTTTCCACCACCACCACACCACCCCCCTTCGTTCGTTTTCTTTAGCCTTTCCTTAGAACAAACACTGGATCCAGGTGCAAATGCTCAATTCACAAGGAATGCAGAGAACATAAAATTACTGTAGGTTTGGCTGCTAGTAAATCCCTGCTGTTACTCACCATTGGAAGTTGTGCTGGAGGCAACAGCTTTCTCACTGACATCTGTTCGACTGGAGCATTTCACGATGGAATTCTCCACTTTTTTCTTCTCCGTCGTGGTAGAGCTATGGGACTGCGCCTCCATGATGACTTCTCATTACTTCAGCTCTCCTTGTACTAATACCTGAACAAAACAAGAGAGTCATAAACTTTAAAAACTATTTGAGCCAAAAAACTCTCACAGCTCTCACCTGAAGAAGAGCCTGCAGCACAACTGAGTTAGCAGTCCACAGGTCATTTCTGGATGCCCATCGAATTGTGTTTGCATGCATGAATTCCCGAGGAATTTAAGGAAACACTAACACCAAGAATAAGTATGTTTGCCTTTAAAGAGAATCAGCATCACAAACTACTATGCTGCTTCATGGGTAGATCCATTTTTTTTCAAGCCTGTAGGGTTTTAATGGACCTGGGGGAAAAAAAAGCCTGTTTTTCTCCTATGCCCACAGCACTTTGGAACAACGCAGAAGAAATCAAGACAGACCTTCATGTTGACTATAGAAGACAAATATTTAAATTTCAACATTGACGGTATCCGAACACACTGCAGCAAGAATTATCCTGTCTATCTCTACACCTTGTCCTACTCGTGTAAACAACTCTCACTTTGTTTGTTCAGAAATCTAACTCAAACAAAAGTGCATTGGAGCAACACCCTGAAAACCACAGGGAAAGGCAAATACTATTGCTAGTGGTAGATAATGAGATCACTTTCTTTTGCATGAAAATGCTGAAAACTGAAAACTCTGCAGAGGTGTGTGTCTGGTTATTCTGCCTTCCCTGGCTGTTCGCAGTTTCCTGTCCAGTGATACATTCGGTTTATATTCCACAGATCACTTCTCCTTATTTTCAAACCTTTTACATTTCTGACATAAACCCGAGAAGCCCAAAAGTTTCTGAAAGGGTAATGCTGCCTGTGCAGGAGCATATCCAAGATCCCTGCAGTCTTGGGGCCTGGTGTGGAACACAAGCATTCCCAAGCACTGGTCTGCAGCTTAGCTCGACGCACACCAATCTGCCCAAATAAGCTTTACAAAAATCATCAATATTCAGCACACACCATGATTAGAACAAAAGTACCTGGGTACTTCAGTAGTTTGAACATGACCCTGTGCAACAACAACGACAAATAATAATATAGGAGAGGAGTGTTTTCAGCTCCGAGCAGCACTGCAGTCATTAGCTAAAGGGGCCTGAAGCGGAAGGAAGTCACACTGTTCTAGAACAACATTTAAATGAAGTAAAAAACCAAAGGCTTCAAAACAAGCCACAAAAAAACACCTATAATGAAGTGTAATTACATTAGCAACCTGTTTCCCCAATTCTGACAGTTAAAAAAAAAACCCAAACCAACAACAACCAAAAAAACAACCCCAAAAAAAAGGCTACAAAGCCAATTCATCACAAACACAGCTGTCTAGTAAACCTTCCCCTTCCCACCTCCCTAGTAGGAGTTCTTTTTAATAGCACAATAAAACACTCCAAAGCCTCATTGTTATACAGTAGGGATCAAAGAAGAGCCCAATCACTAAATGAATCATTATTTAGCTAGGCAGCACAGCCAGGGAATTGCACTAGGTATCAGGGGCTCTCTGCTACTGACCTAGTGGTCTAACCTCCACCAAGGCATTTTTGTTCGCTTGAGTTTCTTTCTTGCTAAAGCCAGGAGTAACGAAGCTCTGCCCACCATGGCAGAGAACTTCTGAGAGTACTTTCAGGATCTATCTGTGAAAGTACTGTAAATATCATTGTGATCTGTGACATGACTTCCTACCAGAACACGAAAGGGACTGTCAGGTGTCTTCAAAGAGTACACAGGAGAGAACTAGCAATATTCAACTTGCAACAGCCCTTACTTGTACCCAGCAATGCACAAATCTTGAGGAGAGATCTCATACAAACTTTACACACAGCACCTTTCCAAATTTCTCATATACTTTCTTCTCCTTTCTTAAACATCTTGTGAAAGAGCATCCACAGCTTTGGGCAGATCTCTTGTATATCTCTCCTATGTATCAGGCTTTTCAGTCTCTTGCACTGGCAGGAACCGGGAGGAAGCTGGCACTGCTGCCAAGCTCTTCACCCCACACTTTCAAAAACATGTTTGTTTTCTCTGTACATATAGACACCAAAATCTGCCCCTACTCAGCCTCCAGTCACTGCAGGAGTGAGTTCCTGAATGTACCCTCTTGTGCTCTGACTACTCTCAGTTGAGTTATTTAATATTCTCTAAAAAGACTACCTTTCTATGCTGTCTCTGAAGGAATTTTAAAAGCTATACATTTACAGTTGTGGTTATTTTTTCTTCTGTTTTGCCATCTAAGGACCAAGTCTGCTATTCAGGCAGCATCACAACAGAAGGGGATGACTTTGAGAACTTGGAAAGGGAAGCTGCAGAACTTGTCCCCCGTTTTCTTCCGTCCTTGGTTCACAAGCCTGTTTCTCCTGGCTAAAAGTCATGAAAGGAAACAATTATGCTCCCTACTCAACTAGAAAGGAAGAAGCCACCTACTCTGCCTCCATTGCACAAGACCAGCAGAGTAGCATGAAACATTTAGGCAAAAGTCACAAAAATGATGACAAGGTATCTACAGCGGTTCCACTGCCTCCTGCCACACAGATGTCTGGGCAGATATGAGCAAGGAGCCCTCACTTATCTCCACCTCGTTCCCCTCTCCATCAGGGCAGGAGAGGACCTCTGTTACAAGCTGATCCTGTCACTGCTCAGAAAAGGAAAGAGATAATGGTCCTGTAAGGAGTTAACACAGCTTTACTCTCATAAAAAACATCTTTGGATCATCTGTAATTCAATAGGAATACGAGGCTGCTCAGACTAGCATCCATCTATTCTCCTGGCTATTTTTTTTTTCCTTTCCCCAACAGCCTACCAATAATATTTTTCTGGTGCTTTGGAGTTGT
Source organism: Ceryle rudis (assembly GCA_033439905.1). Lineage (NCBI taxonomy): Eukaryota > Metazoa > Chordata > Aves > Coraciiformes > Cerylidae > Ceryle > Ceryle rudis. The sequence continues at coordinate 210,478 of JAAGNO010010486.1, forward strand.
TTTCTTTAATAGACAGAAGACCAGCAGACACTATTCCACATTTCCCACCACTCTCTATCACTTTCCTGTTTTACGCTACCTAGTGTGGACAACTGTAAAGAACAGAGGCCTAAAGTAGCAGCTTGAAGTGAACTTTTGGTCAGAAAACTAAAGAATTGGCCACAAGCTAATATAAACATCTGCTCTTGGTACCTGTTCTAGTTCATGTCTGGCTAGTTTACATCCAGCAGAATGCTTTTATTCACGTCAGCACAGAAGAGGGAACACTGCAAAAGTAAACTTTTTTACTCGGCTCTATACCCTTGCACCACAAGCCAATGGCCCCAGCGCTGCAGACACTTCCTCCCATGCCTTCCTTCCTCCGCTCCCAACCCACGCATGTGTGGCAAGGGCATCTGCAAGAATTCCAGCAGCTCCAGTTACACTCCAGTACCATATCAACTATGCAATGCTATGCATGGTTGGTAAAGTGAGAGATGGCAGGACTAATAATTAGAGGTATGCCAACCGTGCCTGATGGTGAAACAGGCAACTGGAAATCAATATGGTGCCCCAAAAATATTTTTTTCTCCTGAGGATGAACTTAAGCCCAAGTTGAAAACACAAACCAGGCACCCATGTCTTCTCATTCTTCTTAATTTTGGCTGATTTATATCTTCTCTCCAAAACTGCATTAACGTATGAGAATTGCAATCCACCAAAAAAAACCATGTCCAGAACAATATGAAGACTTTTTTCCACTGGCTGCTAATCTCTATCAAAAAGCATTCTGAAAATCAGCCAGCCTGACGTCATCTGCACATCAAAATACAAACTGGTTTATGTTATGGTGCACAGGGTTCTCCCCAGCATGTGGGTCAGTGACTTCCCTGTTCCTGCTAGGTCAGATACAATATGTATCTATTCTGCTGCAAGGAGCTCTGCTTTCAAAAACCCAGAAAGCTTGTTTCTGTCAGCTATCCAGCATCAACATGAGCACACGAATGGCAAGAAAATGCTCTAACAGTATAGGGGCAAAAGCCTGAACTTTCATAGCTAAATACAAGGATAAACATTCCTTCCTGAAAGCAAACATTCACGGCTTTTTCCCATTCAACCATGCTTGAACCTTTTGTAATTTCCCTAAAGCCTGAACCCACTGCACAATTAACTCCAGATCCCCATTTTAAACCTAATCCCTCTCAAAACAGCCACCTGCCTGCAGGTGTGTCTCTTCTTCTTAAGTCATAAACCTAAACTTCCACCAATTGCATATTAAATTGGAGGAATTCTAGGAACAAGCTACTGGAATGGACAAGCTGAATGAAGAAAACTGTCTCTTTTGAAAGGAGTGTCAACAAATGATAGCATGTTGAAAATGTATTTCAAACAAAAAAATTCTTTCAAGCAATTTGAAATGATATAATTTCCAGTCATTATGTATGCTGGTCATAAAACTGTGCCTCACAGTGTAAAAATAATCATATTAATATACTGGGGAGAAAAAAAAAAAAAAAAAGAAGAATTCTTTTTGTTCATTTACTCACAGTGAAAACTAACCAAAACCAGGGAGATCAGAAAACATGACCCTTTCTGAACATACACTTCGATTTTCCAAGAAATCTTTATCTCTGTGCTCCTCTTCCTCTCTGAATTACTTTTTTAATCATTGCATTTTTATATTGCAAATAGTTTTAATGACCAAATCATGCAAATCTATATTCATAGGAATAGGCTCACTGACTTCAACAAGACTCCTTGCTTCAGTCTAAGTTCTTAGGCAGGAATCAGCATCTAAAATTCTCAATTTGCAGGTTAGACTGGCTTATGTTCCTTGCGAACTTAAACCCTCTTCTGCCTTTATTTGCTGGGGTTTGTTTTTATTCTTTGGTTTGGGTTTTTTTTAAGTCACTATCTTTTAATGTACTTGGTTTAAAAAAAGAAAATAATAAAATCCTCTCTCTGTTTCATTTGATGCTGCTGTACTTGTATTCAATTCATTAACAAGTGTTTTGCATCCGCTGAGAAGAGCTGTCTGAAATAGGAGTGTCACAGCATTCATCATCATTACATCAGCAGTAGGGAAGTTCATACTGATTGCTATCAGCAACCAGAGTGCCCCAATCAGCGTGCAAGCAAACATAGCATGTTTAATTTTTCAGAAATGACTCTGGGTAGTTAGGGTATTCATTGGTACTACTTTGATCCACACTACTGGAAGCAGTCTTTGGGGATACAATACATCTTGAATGGCACAACTGTATAGAAGTGAAAAACACAAGGGGAGGCATGAAGAACAATAAGGAAATTACAGCCTCTCTCAACCATAAAGGACCCTTTATCAATTTTATGGAAACCAGTTACACCGTTCCTTGGGATTATTTAAGGATAAGGGGAAAAAAAAAAAAAATCAGTCTTGTTCTGATACATTCAAGTGCAAAATTTACATGAGACAATCTTATGCTATTATATGGGAGCTATTTCACACTGATTTACAGAGGCTAGGTTCAGGTACATTTAACTTCCCAAACCCACCTAGATTTCAGCATCACTTTCCATCAAAACTGCTGGCAAAGCTGCACTGATAAAGTTACTCCTGACAGTACTTGCTGAAAAATACACATTTTAAGAAATATCTTCCAGTCATAACATTAAGCTTTTGGAACATCTCACCATTTTTATAATAGCTGTAAGAACTAATCTAAATACTATACATTTTTCAAATAGTTTTATCTTTTCTCAGTTCCTTATAAGCTACACTAGAACTCTGCAACCACTATTAACTACTCCTGGTCAGGTTTTGTTCATATTCTTCCCCGCTGAGACAACTGGTCACAGTAAGACTAAGAGCAATATAAACAGCACAACTAAGAGTCTATGTCCAGTGTATATAAAACCACAACAACTCATTAATAAGTTGGGAAAAAAGGTATCTTACACTTCACAATACTGATCTCCATTTAAACTATATGCATGATTCATAAATGCCCTAGTTGCTAACCACATGCTTCTCCTAAATCTGTTTTGAAATACAAAGTAAAATTAGAAAGAAAAACAAACAAACAAAACCAACAAAACAAACAAACAAAAAAACCCCACAAAACAACAGAACAAACAAACAAAACCCCAGAAGAATCAGACAGGTGGATTTGTTGCTTGAAATTAAAAAATACCCTAAATTATAGGACACCACAATGTATTGATGCAATCTTCCCAAAGTCGTTACCATCCACTGTCTTTTCCTGCATTTTATCCTTTGATTTCTTCCCCCATAAAGACTGAAAAACAACTAGACCTAAAGCCTGGTTAATGATGATCTGATCTGTTCCTGATAGGTTAAATAGCTTGTAGCAACAATAATGCAGGATCACAAACACAAAGGCAATGAGCTAGGCAAAGCGCTGCTCCTGATTAAGACCCTAAGTGAGAAACTGTTCTACAGCACAGGCTGAACTACTGATCAACTGTAATAATTTCTCGACTCTGGCGGAATTGCATCTGCTTACATCTTTCTGCTTCAGATAAACTGGATTACCAGAAGTTCTGAACATATTTAAAATGTACACATACAGTAGGGTCGGTCAGTAAGTGGCCCTTTCTACTGAGGCAGCACCTCAGTTGCTTTTAATACACATCACCCATATACTCTTACAAGTAGATTATCTCTACTTTTGTTACGGGATTTAGAAAGTTGTTAAGTATAAACCCAATTAAATGTTTTTACTATTACTTCAACGGATTAAACTCTGTATCTAAATAAAACAGCTTTCCTCCAGGAAAGAAGTGATTCATAGTTTCTTACCCAATAAACAGAATTTAATGGATAAAAACACTGAAGGATTTGGGTCAAACTGTCCATATGCGACCAGTCCATCCCTCACAGAAGTTGTTGTTTTGGAACACGCCACAAAAAACTGCAGGATAGAGAGTCAGAACTTACATCTTAGTGGCTTTACAGTTTTTATATGATGTATTCTCCAAGATAAAAATTCATAATCCACTCATTAACCAAGAGTCTTTAAAGTAGGTAACTGTACTTTATTTAAAGTGAAAACAAAAAGCAAACAAACAAAATAAAAACAACATCAAAACTGAACAAGTCAGGTCATTAACCCTGAATCTAAGCATTTTATTTTAATCACATAGTCTTGGGTTTCTTTATTCCTCATTTTGACTCTTACAATACAGACAATGAAAAGAAAAAAGGTTATTTCTTAAAAAAAATAGGAAGTGCGGCATCTTTTTCAAGTCTCCAAATCTGTAAATGTATTTGAGGGGGATGGTTTTAAAATCAGTAATGTACTTACCCTTAAGAAACCAGGACTCCTGCCAATTAAACTGCCTAACATTGCTAGAAAATTCAGAGTAAGCTCTGTTACTGCTTGTTTTGCAATCCTACATGTCCTCGTGCTTCAAAATGCAGCAGCAAAAAACTCTAATAATTATGTCAAAGTAAGATTAACTGTAAAAGAATTAGCGGGGGGGGGGGGGGGGGGGGGGGGGAAAAAAAAAAAAACCCCTGCCGCTGCAC
>JAAGNO010010489.1:0-15000 GCA_033439905.1 Ceryle rudis
GGCAACACACAGCTTGCCACCAACAACATGGCCTTTTTCTAATATGTTCTGGCAGCTTTAGCATGCCAGTCTATATGCGGCATGCAAGAGGAGGGGGGGGGGAACAAACCCAAACCACAACCTTGGACTTCTCTTTTACCTTCCCGTAGCACCTACAGCACCACCTCCAATAAGCATCAGATATATCACAGTTCCTGAGGCAACAGGTGCCCCAATTCTTCCCTGGTTAGATCACAAGACAGTGAGAACAGCTGCAGAAAATCAGAAGCTTTCATGTAGCACCTCAGTGATGCACAGCCAAACTTATTTTCACACTGATTAATTCAGGAAAGCATAACTGTTAGCTACACATGTGTATATTGATAGGCAAGTATTCTAGCTTTGACCAATAATTCATTGTGAATGCCTCTGAAGAGCAAGGTGTGATTAAGGATTGGGTTTAGCTGCAACAAATATCCAAACTGGAAAGTACAGTTCTAATTCCCAGTCTGAACTGCTGTGTAGGAACCATGTCCAATTGCTTCACAAGCACATGAAGAACTAAGGCAAATGAAAAGGTACTTAACTAGCAACATCTACAAGTTCTAGTCTTCAGAGCTAATTATGCTCAGCCTAATCCTGACAGGCACCACCATAATTTCCCTGCTCTCATTTGAGATTTTCTTACTTTGAGAATATGGAAAAAAACCAAATCCAACTGTGACCAATTTTAATTTTGAGGAACACCTTACATTATATTTCACTTCCTATTTCAGCTTGGATAGGGCATAATGGTCAGAAATAAATGGGTTCTCTTCATATCTGAATGTTCAGTATTAGACATCACATCTTTCTAATATTTCCCCACTGGAGTACAACTCAGCTATAAAGGCTTCCTAGAGATTTCATCAGAAGCAGTTGCCAAATTACACCAGCACAATTTGACCTGCATAAAACCTGTTGTTTTCTTCTCTGGCAAAGAAAAATCTGAAGCCTTTTTTCCCCACAGAAAGCCTACAATTACCACAGATTATAATACAGAAAAACATAATACATGATACAGCCATAACATGAAGTGGAAAAAAACCCTAGTTTTAGAATTAGGCTTTCCTGGAAAAGCTAGATCATATACGGCAAGTTGATTTCTCGAGTGATAACAATGCATTCTGTAAGTTTCCTTTGGATGCATAACAGACCCACAATATTCTGAAACTTGGATATTCACCTTCTTTTATCCTGTGAAAGAGCAAAGAAAGAAAGAAGACATCAGCTGTGTTGTTATGTAAAGTTCAAGAAACAAGATTTAAAGTTATTACAGCAATGAGCTTGCTGAAAGAAATAAGGACAGGCTATGCAGAAGAAAGTCAAGACAGCAATTTCCAAACATACTTCTAAGATGTCCATAATGTTGGCCCAGACCCAGTGAAGTCATCAAAGTGCTCCAATTTTTGTCACTTGAGTAATAAATTTATGCTTATTAGACTCTACAACAGGTACCTAACACTGGTTTAGGCACCACAGAGCAAACCTTGCTTTGTACAAAGAATCCTGAGTTACTTCAGTTGTCACATGGCTATCTACTAGTCAGTGTGGATATCTACAGCCACATCTGAAGTGAAGATACTACCGATCAAAGATCAGAATTTCTTAAAATATTTGTTTGTTAAAGGTTGAATATAGTTTAGAACAGGTTTATACCTTAAAGTGTATTTTCCCAGATCTATTATTAACATCCTTTCTCATGAATACAGTAGATCTTTAAGCAATACCATTAGTTTTGAATGTTCTAGGAAAGCCTGCTAGGAAGTGCTGCTTAATTTAATCAAACTTAAATTTCAAAAAAATGAGTTTAGGTATATATATGTCCTGCTCACTGACTTCAGAAACTAAACAGTGAAGTGAATTCACAATTTCTACATATTTTTAACAGCTTCATTTTAAGTTAAAAACTATTACAAAATATCTCTAAGGCTCTCTCCAACACTAATTTTGAACAAGCACTTTACAGAATTCAGAGAGATAGATACACCATTAAAATATCTTGGCTTCTGCCTGGTAATCAAGCTATTAGACCCTAAAAGACTATTAAAACATACCTAGGTACAGATCCTGAAATGAAGTTTTGTTTGTAGGAAGTTATATATACACAGATACTAAGGACTTCCCCTTTGTTCCTGATTAGCCTGTAAGAGTGGAGCAGTTTAGAGAGGTGACCTCTATAGCTTTGGACAGCTGCTTGTAATTCATCAATCACCTTCTTCACCTGAACCCCTAAGTTACAACAGCTACTAGAAAGAGCTAATGCGGATGTCCCACCTATCAGATTTTTCCTTACAAACCTACAGAGAGCACTGGGTTTTACTGTTCCAAGTTGGACAGGACATATAATACATATGTTTAACTTCTACACATGAACCTATTTCTCATACAGATGTATGAGTATGTTTTTATGCCTCTAGAGAAAAAGAGGCATAACCATATATAGAACTGCATGAAAGACTGGCAAATGCAAGCGATAAACACAATTCTCCTCCAACTTTGTTTTGCATTTTATAAGCAACAATGTAAATCACCAGTAATTATACATTTATAACAAACTTTAATAACTTGAAAACCCACATTCATTATTTTTGTAATTTGTAGTTTACAAACTCTCTATTCAACAAACAAATGGCATACACGAAAATAAAAAAAAAAAAGGATGTGAAACTTTAACTCCCGAAGAAGTTATAAGTGTAAACTACATATTTCTTCTAATATATTTAGCACATATTCTTCCAGCTTTCATTAAAATCTTTGCAATAGGCTTACACAGCTTTCATGACATATTTTCATTACCATAAGGACCAGATATATATACTTAATGAATCTGGGAAGGACAAGAGACTGTCTCAAATTGAGGAAGTATAGAGAGGTCTAAATAAAGTAAAAATCATCCTGCCATGCATTTAAAAATCAAGACTACCCTTACATGTCCTTTGAAAAAAATAAAGGTAGCCTTTCAAGTGGTGAAATGTTTATATTTGACCGACACAGTAACAATGTATTTATAGTTTAGAATTTATATTATTGGAACTGTTAAAAATAGCTGATCATGGAAACTATGTAATAATCCCCATCACAATGTTAAATTTTGTAAGCCATTAAGAAACTTTAATAAAATTAGTCTTCAGAAAGGGCTAACATCAGCAGGATACTCAAAAGAGGGATACTTCCAAAAAGCAAGCCAATTCTTTCAACCCTTTTGGTTTCACAAATTTCAGGTTTCAGCACTGCAAAGTCTCATCAGGCATACACCAGTTATACAATTTAAACATAGGACTACAACTGTGGAGTTGTATTTCAGTATGGAAACATACCACTTCGCATCTTTACATGTGCAAACACAACTAAAATACTGGAGTCACAGTATGAGCTGATGTCTCCAGCTGTCTCCATTTGTGTTCCCAACTTAATTTTTCATATGTAATTGTGCATCTAACTTAAAGAAAATTAGATTACATATACCATTAGTTTTAATGGCCTAGAAGAAATAACAGGGACAGATTGTGGATAGCAGTTAAAGAGTTATAGCTTTGTATTGCATGGGCAATCACATGATTTGCTTATTCCATTTTTCTGTAGAGTATATATGTATGTACAGAAAGCCATATTCACACTATCAAGGCAGCCATGAAGTCCTGAACTGTATGAGATTTTTTTTTTATTTATTTATTCTGTCTTTTGTTTGAAGGTCATTGTAACATACAATGAAGAGAAAAGGTTTTCCAACAGCTCAAACACAAATTATTATCATATTATCATATCTCTTATTCTACTCCATTATTGATAAAAGATATAAATTATGAAAACACAAGACCTACAGATTCTGCATATTAAAAAAATACAAATATTGTCACATACTGCTCAATTCAGACCAGCTCTATCTCTGACACTCACCCTTGCTACAGAAAGAGAAGCAAAACAGAAGTATTTGCCCTACTAAGTTACTGACGTTATCACACATTTTTACCCCATATTATACAAACTTAGATTTTCTGAAGTATTAAAACAATTATCTGTTTATTTTTGCTTATCTTCAAACAACAAAGACACAGGACTCAATGTCTTGCAAAGGAAGTTCTGGAATTTCATTAAGTACTTAGAAAAAAAAAATTAATGAGCCTTATGTTTGTTGAATCTCATCTGGTGTATCTATTTTATGTAAGTTATAAATTACTGAGAGTTTAACATAAGTTGAGACATAACCTTTTCATTTTTATTTTAAATAAAATACTTGCACTTTTTTTGAAGGCAATGGTCTTAAGCTATTTGTACTTATGCTATAGTTTTCCTTACTATGTCGGGGGGGGGAAATTTCAGATGGTGGCATTTATAGAACAGTATTACTATATTTTGCTATCATTTTATTTCTCACTTTATATGATTTTACTGAGCAGTAACAGTCAATTTTTGAATCAGTAATTTTTAAATTGTAGAAATACCAATGATTCTTTCCACTGTGTATTACATTTTCTATTAATGTATTTAATTTGTTATATATAAACAATTCCCATTTTCCTAACTTTATTTGGTTTCCATAATTCTCTATGGCTAATATCCAGCATTAATCACACTTAAAAAAATTCTATATCACTGGCGCATTTTTCTTCTTCAGGATATCTTTTTTTTTTTTTTTTTCAAATACAAACAAAGCATAAAGACATAGTAATTCATTTTTAGCATTACAAAAAGTGAGCAGCAGTGTACTCTAGAGATTCGTAATTGCAGGTATTTGCACTCCCGCATGCATATATGTAAACATATATATGTAAAAAGCTGCCAAATGTAATGCAGAGCTTTAGGGTACAATGTATTATCATTTCTCAACCATGTTTTCTGTAGAAAATATATAAGAAAACAGTTTTAGCTATTAGAGTAATTTAATGTAGAAACTCTTCAAAAATATAATTTCATTTTCCTCTCACAAAGATGCTTCTGAAAATTATATGAATATTATTTATGGTGACATCTGGCAGAGCACTTTGTAACATCCATTTGAATATACAAGTTTAATATAACTTTTCCAATTAATAGTCTGAAGATTCTGAAGGGTTAGTTCAATTTAAGATTTTCCTGAGAAAATATTTTAGGGTCTATACCTCTACTATTATCAAAAACTAAACATCCAATTTTTTCTTGGAATATTTTTTCAATTTCTTCAATTAGACACATCCACTATAGCAAAGGAAAATTTGCTCAAGTTCCTTTTTAGTTTTTTTGTTCTTTAGGCAGCAGGTCATTCCATAAGGTAACCCTACAAGTGACCCAAGTGAGATATACTAAAATCTAGTAATACAATACCCCTGGTCTATTCTACATGATAACTTTTTTTTTTTTTTTTTTTTTTCCCAACTCCCAGATGTTGCTAAAGGACAGAAAAAAAGACCTGTAAAATTCTTCATCATGAATCTTTTTTTCTGCAAATCCCTTTTTTCCCCCCTTTCAAAAGCAATTCTGAATAGAGGTAAAAGAAGACAAAACTTGACCTTTTGTGATCCCAGCATTAATAGGTCTGTTCATAATTCAATCTGTGTGTGTGTAGAAGCATCCATGTGGAAACATGCAGGCCTGAGAGACATAAAGCCTTTCCCTTTAAACATTATCTGACCCTATGAGTCTTATTCACAAAAGAAGGCTTACGTACGCATAAGTTGAAAAAAATGCGTGCTTTCATTGTGCTACAGAGAGCCTACACATTTTACTTCTCATTCTGCAGGAAAACTCATCATGGAAGTGACACTTGTACAGGAGTTGCATGAGGGAATGGTAAATGAACACAACTTAGCAAAAAAGGACATGGAAAGACTAAGCTACTTTCTCATATAGGAGGGTCATTTCCTTGGCTGGCATATAACAGGGTAACTGTGTTGATGTGAAAGAAGTTGAGGTCCTCTGTGTATTGCAACCTTGCAAATTTCTACCTTGTGAGAAAACCATTGTTTTTTTGCTATACTAAAACTACTTTCTTCTTCCATAATCTTTGGCTACCTAGGTGAAGGATGACTGTGTCATTTGTACCTGGACTCGTAAATACTTATAATATAATGTCTATAATATCTTAGAGTCTAACAAACTGCTTCTGATTATACAGTACATAGGTTTCAAAACAACTCTGTAAGGTATTTTATAAGTTAACACCTACTGGTGCTACTGTAAATGCACAGCAAATAAAAATACCCATTTTCCTTATGTCTGTACATAAAGTCCATCTATTATCAGTATCTGTTCTAGCCTCTCCTGTTTAGTTTGGCACTGTAAAGTCAGCTGTCAGTTTAAATGCTATATTACTCAGAGTCCACTCATGTTATCAGAGTGCTCTAAGCACTTTGCACAAACCTGTCAATTGAAACCTGAACAAGGGGCAGGAGATCTACAATTGTAAGCATAGCAATAAGAGTTCACGTTTAGTTAAACAAATCCTCAGCTGGTATAGATCAGCCAAGCTTCAGCAACTTCAGTATTGATTTATACTGGGATCTGAGCTCAGTGTCTATAATTATTTTCTAAACCAGGCAAAACAAATGGCAGCAGGGATCACAAGGAAGGCTTTTCTTAATAAGTAATGAGTGAAGTTATTCCACACAATGATGACCTCCCCATCAAAGTTTCCAGCATTTTCACTGCCAATAGAGAAGAAATACTGCCCAGACTTTGATAATCACATTCTGTACCTATCTGCATATTCATATGCCCAAGTGCCTTCCAAACATGTATTTGATAGCACTCAACTTCTAGAATCTCAGAGGATGACTCTTAAGGAAATAAATAGATAGATATTTCATGGATCTTTATTGCTTTAATCGTAAAACTGAAGCAAGACTATTTGACAGGTAATCAGAAAAGAAAGGAAAACACCCGAGAGTAAGGCTGTGATGGTGCCACAATTAGTGATTAACTATGGCCGCAAATGTTCAGATTCAGCACCTTTTAAATAATATGAAAAATACTTTTTATCGCAGTGATACCAATCATGTTAAAAAATTTGTTTCATTGTTTTCTATCATGAACACCTAATGAAGTTGTTAATTAATATCAATCTAATCTTTGACTGATTAACCAGATATAAATTTCATCATTTTGCATAATACAGTTGATAATGAAAACACCCACTATTGTGATACCACACCTTTTAGTCCAATTACATTTTGAAGAAATTGTTTAGTTAAATGAATTACAAAAATAAGGAATATTTAGAGATAAAGCTGGATTATTTAACATGGAAGTATTATTGAATCAGTATTCATGCTAATGTCAAGTGAGATTAAAAGTAATATCCACATTTAAGGATATGAAATATTGACAATCAGCTGAGTTATCCAAAAGACAAAATAAATGAGCCTAAACTCTCTGAGCGATGGATGTTATAACTAAATCAAAGAGACCCAGAGAGATGTGACTACATTCCACCCAGCAATTACTCTGCCCTCTTTGCTGCTTACAGCAGCTTCACACCTCCTTCTAGTTACTTCATCATTGTTCACAGGTTAAAGCTGCTCACAAGCATAATGGTGAGTTCTGCTGTTCAGATCCTCTCACTCATACAGAACTGTGACCTTGCCTCTACTAGATGCTTGGGGACTGGGTGGTGTAGTACCTGGCACCACTTCCATACTTTTCAGTGTGTTAGAAGTCTTTAGGAGGATACTTAAAATACCCTGCTGAAGATTAGTGAAAAACCTAAAAGGCTATTGCATATGATTCACAAACACTCAAACAAAAAACGATTTGTATATGCAGTGTATGAATTTGCAAGCTGTAAATAGAAAATATATTGTCTTCAACAGAACAACATGTACTGGAATATCTTAACTATCTAGAACCAAAAAGATGTGTAATATTTTGCGCCCTTAATACATATTTCTCCCTTTCTCTACGTAGAATCTGTTGTTCCTTTTTATTTTCATGGCCTTCTAAACATTTTAAGGATTGTTCTGGACATTATCTATGTTATGGAATTAATAAATAGTGTTTGGTTTCTATCTCCACATTTCTGGTAATATGTGATAGGATATTAAAAGCTTTTTACTTTGGTACATACCTTTCAGCAGGCAGGGATAAAGTTACCAAGCACATGGGAGCTGGAAAAGCTATTCATTCCAACCTCAGGCAGATAGTTTAGGATTTCTGCTGAAGAAGCTCAAGATTGAGGCCTACAGGCATACCGTGTTTAGTGAGTCTGTTTTATTTAAGAAAATATGAGTTGTTAGAAATTAGTAGATAACATGGAAAAGTAATGTTACTGAAAACAAGTTAAAGTCAAATACAAATGATTGGTAGTAAAATGAATCATTGATAGAATTCCAAGACTTTTAATTATTCCAAGAAATTATATATTTACTGGTAGCATTACAATAAGATGCATTATATCTGAAGGAATAATTTTTTTTTTTTTGCCATCCAGAAATCTACATGGAAATCATTCTTTACTTTTATCTGCCATCAATTTTGTATTAAGATTTCATTTATAGAATATGCTGTCTACTTCACACCATGACCTATTGTAAGAAAAATGCTTGATTTAATAGCTTTTCATTACAATATTTCCCACATAACCTTACGATTAGCGTACTAAATCTTGCCATTGTAAACTACACTTTTCCCCTGAAAAAAACAGAACAGAGTTTAACATTTTTTTGTTAGAACAGCTACACAGTTCTAACAAAAGCAGAGTAGTTAATTAAACTCTTAATATTTTGCTAGGGTGAAAAATATTTTTTAAAAATTGTTTTAGTAGCAAAAGGAATCGTATTTAAAAAAAAAGAAATAAAATTTGAAAAAAACTTCCTTACTTTCTTTAGAAAGTTGCAGAATTAACAAAAAGTATGACAGATACTAAAACTACTGTTGAGTATATGAGATCAATTTTTCATAATCACTGCAGTCAGGGAGGTTTTCTCTAGAGGAAAGATGAATCCATCCTCTATATGGTGTCAAATATGACACTAAACATATTTACAGTTACTACATAGAATGTATTGGAATATATTGAATCTTTACCTCATTTCAAGCTTCCCACCCATCCTTTGAGTGTGAACACCCCATCACTGGGGTTATTTTCTTTCCTGTAATAGCTGTCTTCACAGAGAAAAGAGAAAATCAGACAGTCCTCAACCTTGCTAACCTAAAGAATTTATGAATATTTTTCAAGTTTTAACAGATATAGTGTTATCAAAGTGACCAATTTCTTATATCCAGAAACATTCCAGAATATGAATTTTTTTAAAAAAACAATTATTCATGAAAGCCATCATTCATTGTAAAGTTCATTTACTTTATTAGAGACTGAGATTGTTTGTGCCAGTCAGTATTGCTATTGACTATACAAGGTATTTCATTGTTTCTGATAAGCATGGTTAAATTTATTAGTAGAACTGAATCATAAACCAATGAGAGATTTTTTTTTTTAAAGCAGGGCCACATATACATATAGGTGTCCTGGAGACTAATGCAATTCAAATCCCAAACACATTTTTCAGTGGTCAGTATTTTAAAGTTGGGAAAACATTTTCTAATCTATATGCAATAGAGACAAGGTTAAAAAAAAAAATTAAGACCATGCTACTTTTGACAGTAGTCAATTGGAGATTGTGTGGGTTGTTAACAATTCCCAGTCTCCAACTCATTGAGGGAGTCCTTTTTAAATTAATACTTATACCCCACCCATGCTAGGGATTGGCCTCACATCTGCACTTTCCTCTTCTGAACAGCAGGTATTCTACGATGTTTCCACCTTCCCCTGGATACCTGTCAGAAGGGATCAGTATAATTCATAACTGTTCCTCAAGGAAACCAGGTTTTTATCTACTGTCCTAAAGTCTGAAACAATTCAAACTATTCATCTAAGTGTGGTAAATGACATCTCTAGAAAAGAAAAAGGGTCTGTATATGCTTGCTGTCACAAGACAATTTGATTGACACTAGTACACCCACTGGTCTTCAGCAATTACAGCTGAAAGCAAAACCAGAAGAACTGGGAGCAGATGGGTAAGCTTTTAAGTAAATACAAAACCAATTACTGTTAGCCTTATCACAGAAATGTCTTTTTCATGGCATGAGCAAAAGTCTAACAAACTTAGCTATACATGACATACCTTTCATTTGACAAAAAAATTCTGATTCTAAATATGAGAAAATGCCTGGACACTTCTAGAGAACATAAGAAATTTATTCTGACAAATTCTTATGGCACTTCTCAGGGTTTAAGAACACACAGACTTCATTTTTACGTATCAGTAAAAATAAAGTAAAACATCTTTAAAGAAAAATTAATCAAAAGTTCAAGAGTTGTTTTAAGGCACAATTCTTTGCAAACTTGCATACTGCATCCTTACTTCTGTTTAATAGAAATGAAAGATAACAATGTCCTATTTTTTTACCAGACATTTAATTTTATTCTTGTATCATGCTTATCACTGTTGAATGGACTGTAATGACTGAAAAAATATTAAACTGTTGGCTACATATCAGACAGAGAACATATCTTTTTCCAGTCAGATGAGTGTAACTTGTCCAATAAAACTGCAACAAATGCCTTTCAAAGACCAGATGATCATGATCATCCTTATTTGATTCCTTGAGTAACACCTGAAGCTGTAGGAGAGACAAAAGCTAAAAACCTCTACAAAGCTGCTGTTCAGAGATTTTCTGAAAGGCTTTGGTGAAGAAGGCGTTAAGTCCAGGTTTGCATGTCACTCAGTTAAATGAGTAAAAAGCCACCAACTTCAACTGCCATCACCTTCAACTGCCATCACTTCACTGCAGCTGAGGGTCTGTCCCAAGACATTCAGATACACAGGGGGAGGGACAAGTCAATTGTAAGTATGGATACGTTGAGATCACAGGAAAATCCTATGGATCTCTGGGTCTTCACAAAAGACAACAGAAGCTACACAGAATAATAGTTCTTCCTTTTCCTCCTCTGACCCTCCACAAGCAGTTAAGAAAGATGTCACTACAAAATCCTGATCTACATCCACAAAGCACAGAGGGAGATACATAGAAGTTAAAGATAACAAGACAGGTATTCTTTTCTGAAGCAAATTTATGCTCTACACATGGATTTCTATAGAAAATATAGCTCGTTCCAAGTCATCTTTGCTCTACTTATACATGTTTTTTCAGAAGTATGTTAATCCCTGGTTTTCACATGCAAGTGGATATGATCAAAGATATTTAGTTAGTATTTTTCCACCACAACTTACCCACTAGCAATTTTTTTAAAATCAAACCTTTGGTAAATCTAACTAGGCTCTAGCAAGGCTTAGTGAACATCAGACTATAATTCCTGATCTCTTCTAATAAATTGTGTTAATATTGTACATTTTGTTCATCAGATCTGCCTGGGCAGGATTAGTGACAGGTGGAAAATGGTGGCCTGTGTGTGCTCACAGTCCAAAAGAGAGCTAAATTATGTTAGGCAAACTAGATTAAGGAAAGAAAGAAGAAGTATGATAAGCAAAAATATTTTTGTTTGGAAAGCAAACCTAAGATAAAAAAGAAAAGAAAGAAGCTTTTAAGAAATTAAATTTCTATATATGTTACAAAATGCATTGGAAACATACCTTCAGCAGCATTCTAATGAGAGCTTAACTTTCACAATGCTTTGTTCCTGACACACAGCTGTTGGACAAATGCAGCATCCTTTTAAGTACTATGTCTCAGTATTTTAATTAAAAAGAAACCAAATATTTATTTACTTATTAAAAAATACCCATAGCAATAAAAGAGGACACAACAAGACTCACTTTCTTTAAAATATAGTTGTGCATAGACATATATGAAGAATTAACAGAAACGGTGTATCAGAAAATAAAACATCATACACTATATACCACGAGAATGTGCAAAAGTTGCAAGATGAAGTAGTAGTTATTCAAATATTCTAGTTGGTTGTATACAAAAAAGTATAAAAATAGCATGCCACTAACAACTGGTGTTGAAAGGAAATAGGAATTTCTCAATAAAAAAGAAAAAAAATTCCTATTAACTTTTAAAAGTTAGCATTTGTAAACAAATAGCAAACAGCTACTGTAAATACTTTCAAAATTATGCTTTATATGGATGTTGATATAAATAATATTGTTTAACCAAAATCCGATGACACTCAACCTTCATATATATGTTGACAAGATTCTCCAATGGTTTGTTACCCTACAAAAGAGTGGGACAAATTACTTATTTATATATACAAAACATGCTTATAAAGGCCAGCTGCAGGTATTTTTTGGAAAGTGCATTTTAATAAGGTCCTATTCAGTGAGGGAACAAATGGGGAAAAAGTAGTTTGCACTACAGAGTTTAGTGCAAGAGCTTTCTCTTTTTCTAACAACGAAATCAATCATTTGTCCAGACTGTGGGGAGTCAGAGTTAGTTACTGAAAAGAGCTCCATATATAAACAAGTCAATAACTCATTGTGTGTTATTGTTGGACTGAAGAAGTCTGCTTTCAAAAAGCTGCCCTTGCTTCTCTGAGAATGAATGTCACTGTATTCAGAGAGTGAGAGAGGGGTCTTTTGTTTCTAGCTATTGCTGACTGCCATTTATGTATGGGAAAAGAGATGTGGCTGCTAGTTGTCTCAGGAAAACCATACCATCACCACTGCACCGTTCTACCTTATGGTTGTCCTGGACCTTACTTTTGTAAGTGTACTTCTATAAGAGAATTCACACATTTCATCAAGGTTCTGAATTCCCTAGTAATATTTGTATATATTGCTGTCATTTTATAAAGATAAAATGGCTGAAGATGAGAGGATATAACACACTTGAACACTTCAGTTAATCTAAGGCAGTGTAAGGAATGACACTATATTAGCCTAAGGTTTTTCTGAATAAATATCAAAATGTTTAGTAACTCAATAGCACATAAGTGAGCTTTAATATAACTTTGTACTATTTCGTGTTTCTTTTTTGAAAGAGTAAAACCCACAGTTTCTGAATCATCCCATTTCAGACTTGGGGGAAAAAAAAAGAAAAAAGAAATTAAAATGCCATTTTTGTTCACCTAGCTAAGAATACCCCTACCCTCAAGCCCAACCAATTAAAGAAAGTTCCCACCTTTGAGGTTTAATAACAATTGGAGGTTCTGTAAACAATGTTGTCATTCCACAAGGGAACTCTGGAATTACATTCATATCTATTAAGCTATTCACATGTAGAAGTATTTACAAGAGCACGTGTACATGTAGTCTAGATTTGACTATTGTTAAAAATTACAAACATCACTAATTTTGAAGTAATTTTTTAAAAAAATTAGTTGACATGTTCTTTACAGTGACATAGAAATCAACATTTCTTTTTTGTTGAGCCTAATACAACTGGAGAAAAGAGTCATGATCATTATGCAATCCTGTGGAATTAGCACAGGTTCATAAAGGAAATGTTTTATCCACATTTCAAAACATCTGAAACACTTCCTTAGACAACAGAACATTTATTAAGTAATAAAAAATATAGAAAAACCAGCTTCTTTTCCACCACACACATCATGATGAATGTTCAATATTTTTTAGGAGGCTGATGAATAGGGACAGCCCAACAGGAAAAGCCCACCAATATCATTTAAGAGAGTAAAATGATTTCACCTTAAAATCCCACCTATTGCCTAGATTTGTAGCTTGCGACTGATCTAGTCTGTGTAAACAGGCATGACTTTGATGACCATCATTGCGCTTATCCTGCACTTTCAGATTTCACTCTCTCCAGTAAAATGTCTCATGCCTTTGAGCCTCTGTGTGGCTACAGGACAGATTCAGGTAGAGTACACTGCGAAGAAAAATTATATTTTGAAACTTGTAATTTTGAGTATTTTTTTTATTATCAGATGCAGCTAAGTTTACAGTAGTTCCTTTTGTCTATTAAAGGGTAATAAGATTCTGCATACTAAGGAAAGCAGATGACCTCCTGAGTGAAATTAATCATTGAATATCTCAGATATGAAATGAATTGTAAAAGCTACAGTTAGTAAAGCTGAGGATGCATTGAAAAGCTGTGTTAAAACCTGGATTTTTATACATTTTTTTCTGAGTAAAAACAGAGAGACTAGATTTACACCTTAGCAGTGTTCTAGGAAAGATCTGTCTGCAAAGGAAGGCAGACAATGTCACATCAACTTGGGACACTGACAAATAATGAGACTGAATTTGGGTTCTGAAATGAGAGCGCACCTTTAGAAGTGTTCAGGAGATATAACGAATGAAAGAACCTCCTGGGTGGTCTAGCTATACATTTTTCCTTTTGATATTATTTACATTGTGGATTGTGAGATTCTGTTTGAGAACAAGGACACTCTGCAGTCCAAGTCACTTAAATAGAAGAAATACTGACCTAATTCCAAAGACCATAAAGTGAATATGACAGAGTGAGTCCCTCATAGTTGACCGCATAAACAGATGTACTAGATTATGGATAACAGACATTTAACCTCAAATAATTGCTATATATATTAAAAAAATACTTATGGCACAGTTATGAAAGCTGATAGACAATAATATGTCTTTATGTCATAGAGTATTTTCAAACATGCCACTTTGGCAAAAAAGTATATCATATACTGGAGGGGAAAGGTAGAAGTTGCCTGAATTAAAATGGAATTACTAAGGTATTATTAGTAGGTGAAATATTAACAATTTAATATTCCTGTAGTCATTCATGGAAAGTCTTTTTGATTTGGCAAGTTTGTCAAAAGACAATTAATTAATAACAACTTAAGATATTTCAGAAGGAACTATCTTGTACAATGAAGTTCGTTCATTTAAAGTGGACAGGCAATACGAGAAAAATATATATGAACTCTGTAATATAAGTAGGCATATATTTTTAGAAAGAAAAACTTAGGCCTGAACTTTTAGAAATGCATTTACTTTGAATGGGAAAGATACTAATACTCATTCAGAAATCTGCCTGATGAGAATACTTTCCTTTATCAAAATGAAAGAAAAACCACAAGACATTTCAGTTATACAAAAATTCTAAGTGCTA
>JAAGNO010010489.1:20000-27541 GCA_033439905.1 Ceryle rudis
AGTGTCTTAGACATGAAAGCTCAGGTCTCCTGTCAATTGTCTGACCATCACGCAAGCATAAGATATGAAATAAAAGAATGACTTATTTGCAAGGGTGCAAAAGCATTAGATGCGAGACAGAACAACTAAAACCAAGGGCCCATGCTTTTATGCATCTTTTATGAAGAGACTAAAGCAGAAATGTGTCATGAAATAAATGTGTTTTTAAGAAGAGGGTGAAGGAGAAAAAAGATTACTATCAAACAGAAAAAGTGTATTGTTAAAACGTGTGTGAACTTTGATAGGATTTTTCATACTGCGCAAAGTATTTGCCAGGGCAACTGGGCTGGTGAAGGAAAAAGTGAAAATAGCACAGTTGGAACTGCTGTAGTGTAAGGATATGAGAAAGGCCAGGTTTGTAGAGAAAGCCAATACCCTTCATTAAGGCCATGTGATATAATAGGAATAAATGGTCATTGTTTAACTCACAGTGAATAAAATCCTTTACTTCCTGTAAGTTAATGCCATCTCTCCAGTCCTTAGGTTTAGCCTAAAATATATACTTTTTTCCTCTGTTGACATCTTGAATCACTTAGTGAAAGAGCATCCCCTCTTTCTTGATTAATTCAAGGTTTGGAGTTTTTCTTGCATTTGTCTTTTTTTTTTTTTTTTTTTAATTGCTACAAAATAGTTATCCAATAATATAATGGACACAAAATACCTTAGGCTTTTCTGTACACATACCACCATTTAAACGAATGAGGGAGGAAGGTAGTTAATGCTGGCAGTTAACGTAATCACCAGGTGTTCTGCAATTGTGAAGAGATCTGTAATTCTCTCCGGTTTCAAAGTTCTCCATAGTCCGTGTTTGTCTCCCAGCACCACCTTTAATAACAGATTAGAACATAACTTTGAATCTGCATTAATTACACTGACTCTGAAAACTTGGTTTAATCATAGTCAAAATTTTATATTTGAACAAACTGAGCGTATGAATATTTTTTACAGGCAAAACATAGATAGCTCTTAGAGAACTCTTCTTACGTAAAGTTATACCCTATGACTCTATGACTATGGCCTCTCAAAGCACTCATTGCAGGCGTTAATCTCCCCAAAACACTAGTTTCAGGTGTTTTTTGCTTTATTATTTTCATAAGAATCAAAATTCTTCCTCCAGAGTCTACTTTCAAGATCTCTTTCACAACTTCATGAGCACAGCATGCAGGCTTAGATCTATTCTCTGGACTAATCCTGACCTGCCATTCACATCCAGGGGTGCAAAGCAGATGCCTGCTAGTAAAGAATTTGTGAGAGCTGCTTTTAACACATAGATTTCATTGACAACTTTGACGCTAGAAAGTCATAAACAGTGTAATGTATTTACTAGATTTACTGGCCAAATGCATGGGCTGCTCTATGAACAGCAGAATGTTCAATAGACAAATTACTAAACATGAATACGAGGTAGAAGGTAGTAGGAAGACTAAGAAAAAAAAATCAGTAGTAAGAAAAAATAAGAATAAAGAATTAAAGAATCTAGAATAAGCAAAGGAAACCATGACAAGAACTATTAGAGACAAAACTGGAATAGATAAGAACAAAAGAAAGAAGAGTAGAAATTGAGTGGCACTAGAAATTTAAGAAACTGGGGAGGGACAGAAAAGATACAAAAGACAAATAAAGCTCAGATGTCAACGGTGAAAGAAAAAAGAAAGTACCTAATAGGCTCAAAGAGGCCAGTGGTTGGACACTTAATTACTCATTTGGAAGAAGCCAATAAACCACAGTCATCTCAGAAAATCCAGATGTTACCCAGAATGAGACAAGAGCTAATTAACATCATATTATTCTTCACACAAACCATACAGCCTCTTTACAAGGTAGGAGAACTGAAAAATTGTGGTTTGATGGAAATAAATATTTCTCAGAGGCCAAGGACAGTATAGTCGGTACCTGAAGAACATCAACTCTGATCATCATCATGCTTCTAGTCATTAGCAAAATTTTTAATTACTTTGAAAGACTTATTAATAAAAGTAAGGCTCCCAAAGATCATCTCTTTCTTATCCTATCTGTTCAATATGTCATTAATTTCTTTAGATTTGGGCACCTTTACAGTTTTAGTGTAAAAAGAGGTTTTAGCTCTGACTTAAGGCTAAAAGTAAATTAATATAGAATGCTCCTGAGAATGTGAAATGCTGCATGCTCTCAGAGCTCCTAAAAGTGTATTTTAGCTGTTCTCTCATGCATTTCCAACTTCATCACAAAGTTTAAGATGTCAAAGCACTTGATGACTAGACAAATATTAGGAATCAATATCTTAAAAAACATGTATTGAAATCCCCTATTAGCACCAGGATTCATTCTCTGTCCAGCTCCATTTTAAACAGGATACTTTGCAAAAAGTAGAAATAAATCAGTTTTGTATCCCTTGGCTCTCCTCAGCACAGGAGAATTTACATCAGAAATACCTTGAATATTTGCCTTAAATCCACCAGTCACCTTAGTTACTTCAGGCTCTCTTGAGTCTTAGCTGCTTTTAGTGTATCTGGTCTTTATATAGACCATAGAGGCAGAAAAAAGACATTCCCTGACAGAATTACTATAATTTGATCCTGGATGTTAACATATATATATGGTGAAGTATGCTGAGGAGGGACTTTCATTAGCACATATGTATATATGCATAAACATATATATATAAAAACACAAAACTCCTTGCATAAGTCAGGAAAGCTGAAATACGGAGTATATTTAAAGAGGCCTACATCAACGAACATCATCAAATCTTTATTTAACTCCTTGATTAACTAATCAAAGAACACATTTGTCCTCATTTACCAATAATAGCTATTCTGTATTGCATTGGAAGCTCTTTAACTTCTGTGCCTTCTCATCATTAAATTAAAGGCATTTCTGCTCATACGTGTTCAGAGCTTCTAGACACTACACAACTAACTGCAATCAAGTTAACTAAATTTGGGATTTAAAAGTTATTTTCAGAAGATTTTAAAATATTTTATGTGTTGAAATAAAGGCAAACCAATCCAAACCTTAAGTTTTATCACTCGACATTTTTTAAATCTTTGAATGATGTAAGAATGAAATACAATGAGGTAGAAAAATGGAACACATGTATATTCAACTAACTGTTGTTCCGTTAGTATTTTACGTGAGATGATTAACAAGAGTTAATTAAGCCTCTTTGAAACATAGTTCTACTTTCTTGTTCATTTATTTATTCTTCAGCACTATAGAAATACAGCAACATACACAGCTGGAAAACACTTCCTCTCAAAAATATAAATAGAATTTATTTTAGCAGGTGCTGTAGAATTTCTCTTACCAGGTAAAAGCAAATAATGATCGATCAAATCCTCTGCCTCAATACACCAATTTCAGTGTAATGCATATAGACTTTGAAACCCTGGTATATCTGGTTAGTTATAACACTTTCATTTCCAGCTTCTCGCAGACTTCGTTTTCTCTCTAAGACAGTAATTTTATGTTTCCAGTCAAATCACCCAAGAGCATTACTAGTTTGCAGCTGCTATTTCTATATTAAATGCTTGTGATGCTAAAACTGGACATGTTTGTGTAAATACTCTTGAAAAGTGAGGAAACTGCAGATAAATGAAAGCAGTTGAATGATAACAGCAGGGAAAGAAAAAGCCATTAGTGAATTCATTAATTTTTACCTTTGGCATTTACTGCTTCTGATTAATGGCTTTTCTGTAGGCTGCTATTTTCCTCCCAGATATTAACATGCAAAATATATGACATAAAAGAATAAAGTGTTATTGCTATTTATGTGTATCCAGTATTCCTAGGATACCAGGGATTAAGTCAAAATGCAGACAAATAGTTAAATCTTTGCACACGTTTCATCTTGTGAAGATAGACAGCTCCATAGCACACTTGTATCTATAAAGGTTAAATGTGCATTTAGAAACAAGAATGTCTTGGTTCACATCACCTGTATGTACTTCACATATGCTACGGCCCATGGTGTGCTGGGGAAAAACAGCCTGTAAAATATTGCAGAAATCAAGAGCAGGAGAGAGATGTACCGACTGTACCCAGGCCTGGGCTCCTCCGTACAAGAGAGACAGGACATACCGGATAGAGTCCAACGAAAGACCACAAACATTATGAAGGAATGGAAGCACCTCGCATATCAGGAAACACTGAGAGCTGGGACTGTTTAGCCTGGAAAAGAGAAAGCTCACGGAGAGCTCATTAACATATATAAATAGCTGAAGGGAGGGCGCAAAGAGGACGGAGCCAGTCTCTTTTAAGTGGTACCCAGTGACAAGGCTAGAGGTAATGGGCACAAAACGAAACACAGGAGGTGCTGTCTGAACATCATGAAACTCTTCTTCACTGAGAGGGTGACTGAGCACTGGCACAAGTTGCCCAGGGAGGTTGTGGAGTCTCTGTCCTTGAAGAGAAACGAACATCGATGGTCTGATGGCAATTTGGACAAAATTTCTGGTATAAAGTGCAGTTCTTTTGTCTATACTAATAAGGCATAAATCATCCCCACTACACATGTACTTTTTATTTTTATAGCTTGGCCAGATTCTTAGTTCAAAGCTGCTATTTTCCATTACAGATAACTAAGAGGTCAACAGTCTCATTGCTCTTCTTCCATCTACAACTCCTTGTCAAACTCTTCTACCTATTTGTCTACTGTATGTGCAATCTCTACCTCCTTATTTTTCTGATATGATTTTTTTCATTGAAAATTTAAAAGGATATAATCTTCTGCCATTATTTTGTTCTCCTATGACCTATCACCACCTCCTGCTTTTTTGAAGTTGAAATTTCTGACCAGTTTCTGACCTAACCTTCCCAAACTTACTACTTTTCCTGCCTGTTTATACTTTGGGGTTTTTTTTAACAATATATTCATCATCTTATTGTAAAGAACCTGGCATAATCTCTCCTGGTATTCCTCATCTTCATACTCTTTAAAGTCATCCTCTGAAATGACTGTCCCTTTTCATTCTAGACCCTCTCCTTTTATAAGAGCACTGGAAAATGTTGCCCTGGTCTACAATAACCTTTTCTTGACTTCTCAATTTCAGTAGTCAATTTTCTTCCTTCTCCTTCTGTTGATTGATTTTAGTCATTAAATTCTTCCTCCAAATATTGTATTCAGCCATTTTGAACTCTCCAGCCTTCCCCAGCCAAAATGACCATCTCCTTCAAGCCTGAATAGAGTCTCATATCTCTAGATCAAATGTAAGACTCCCTAAGCCGTTCTGTCATTGTTCCCTAACATTGCACTTTTCCCTATCTTTTCTCAAATGCATAAGAAAATATTATCTTTTTTTTGGTAGCTTACTTAACTTCCTATGTCTAACAAGGCTAACTTGTTATATTTATTATTTATATATGATATATATATATGTCATATATACTATGTAAAGTATTAATAGTAATTAACACTTTAAACTACTTCAAAGATCCTGTTTCCTCACTTTGAGGATACTTTTCTTCTCCCTTTTCTTTTTAGTGTAGTGGAGAAAAGTAAGACAGAAAAGTTTTATTTGCATGCTTGACAGCTTTTGCTGTATCAATGTAAGAATTAAAGAAAGACTAAGAGGATAAAGATTTATGATAAAAATAACCTGTAAAGTGCCTTGAAGAATGACAAATACAGGCTTGCAAACCTGTCTGGTCCTGAAATGGTTCCTTAAACTTAGAATGCCAATGCAGTAATGCAATACTGTAGCAGAAAGGACTAACTATTTCTGTGTCCTATATCGTCTAATATGCTGGTTTGGTTTTTGGTTTGGTTTTTTTTTTAATTCTGAGACTATTATTCTAAAAGTAAAATATTCAGAGCTGGAATGATTAAAAACAACAAATGAGAAAACAAATTATGCATAACGCTACCCATTAATTCTTAAGAAAACAATTTTTTTTTTCTACAAGGCAAACTACATATCAGTGTGGATAAATGTATTTACCAGCAGCTTTTTCCTTGAAGATTAGTTAATCATTACCATATATACTAAAGGAATACTTTAACATAATAGGTTCTCAGAACAGAATATTATATTTTTAATGTAAAATTACTTCAATATAAAGTAAGAAAGATGCAAATTTTTTTTTTACCATTTAAGGTAAGACACTACAGAAAAGTTTGCAAATAGTGGCAAAAAGGGAAATAACAAGACTAATAGCCCATGTACTTTTCTATCTAACTTCAGTAAATACTTTCTTTTTCAGCATGCCTGGAACTTAACAGAAATATAGGCAGGGTATAGAGAATGTCACATGGCAGATACTAATTGTTACGATTAAGGTCTAACAAGCATGCTTCCCTGCTGTTCTGAGAATGTCTCTGACTTTTGATCCTGACATCTGTGTCTTACAAGAATTTCACTCAGCTCTGACATTCCTTCTGATGTTGATCCAGGAATTAATGGATTGTGAAAAAGCTGGCAGGATATCATTTAAAAAATAGAATTCTTGGTGTACAACTGATGAAAAGGTATCAGAATTCACATACTTTGTGTCTGATACCAATACACTGTGTCTATATGCATACATTGGGTGTGAAGCAATATCTGAAAACAGAAGATGGAAAATAAGATTTAAAAGGAAGCAAGAGCTTCATGTTATACTAATTTACAGTATTGCTATTGTACACCTTCAGCATGTTATAAGAGAAAAAATACCAATGATTTAGACAAATTCTGTGTAATGGAGATTCAATTGTTTAAAATCCCTACCAGCAAAATACATTACGATTAATTCTGTTATAGTTTGAAACTTCCATAATAACCTTTTCAGAGAACAGCATTAAAGTAATCAATATAAGCAATGAAAGAAGTTTCAGCAGAGCCAACTATAAGCATGCTTACAATGTGATATATGTCACGTAGTCACTATCATACCATTTTGGTTTGGACATCCATTTAAGCTGGTTTGTGTACAATGGTTTCACGTTTAAAGGGCCTATGAGAAGAAAAGAGCCCACAAATTTTAAAACCTTTAATAGCAAAAGTTAACCAGATGTTTTCCTAGATGTGTTTAAGACTGAAGAATTACATACAGAATTGAAATTTTACACATCAGAGAATATTGCCTTGTATTTCATGGTTCTGGATAATTACTAGATGCCAGTGGATAACTTAAACATAGCTTAGAGTCACTGACATTAATGTGTGACAGGCAGCATTACAGAACATATTTAGCAATTTTAAATGAAAAAGTAGAATGTTATTTAAAAAAAACCCAAACAAACCAAACATAAAAATAAAATTCAGCATTATCACAACAGGAAAACAGTACCCTCTTTAAAGTAAGCCTAAAAATTTTCAGTGTGAAATAAAAAGAAATGGAAGGAACTATAAAACTAAGGATTCAACAAGTTAGAAAGAAACTACATTCAATTGCCAATTACAACTTGTTAAAAAAACAAGGGTATATGGTTTAACTATCTCCTCAAGTAAGTCAACCAAATTCCAAATCAAAGACTGATATAATTATTTATTATGTTAAATTACTGGAATATGCATTTATATTTCAGTGGTTTAGATGTTTTA
>JAAGNO010010491.1:0-20959 GCA_033439905.1 Ceryle rudis
AGGGCGCAGTAGATAGGCGGGCGGCGGCGGCGGCGCTGGGCGCGCAGACACGTGACGGAGGTGAGGGCCGCGGAGGGGAGGCGAGGCGAGGCTGGGGGCGGCGGCGCCGTGGGGGGTGAGTGCGGCTTCTTCCTCCCTTTCATCTCCTACCGGGGCGGTTCTGATACCGTTGAGGTGGGGGAGCGGGGCCGCCCGCGGGGCATGCCGGGGGATCGGTGGGGACAGCCTGGGGAGCCAGGCCAGCCGAGGGGACGCGGCTGGCAGGGCTCGGTGGGACGCTGCTGGGCCTCGGGTGTGGTGGGCGGCGGGGGGCCCGGCCGTGCGCCGCGGGATGGAGAGAACGGCGCGTCCTCCGGGAGCGGGGGGGAGGCGGCCACCCTACTTGGAGCTGGGGGAGAGCTACAGCTGGCCCTGGGGAGGCCTTCTGTCGGGGGGTGGGTGGGCCCGGGGCAGATGTAGGCTCCGCCGGCGTCCACTCGGTCCCCGTAGGCCTCTGAGCGGCCTGGTGAGAAGCGCTGGGTCCTCTGGTAAGTTCTGGGATCTCTGGATTTGTCAGTGGTTTGTGGCAGGGCCGCGGCTGGAACGGGGCTGATGGGGCGCTTGGTTGCCCTTGCTCCGCTCCGATGCCGTAGGATGGGGAGCGGCTTTCTGAGGGGGAGGGAGGTGAGTGTCGGAGATGGATGTGGGTTGGCATGTGGTTTTAACTGGTGTTCAGTTCTAATGTTGGCCGCAAACGTGTGGAAATAGTCTTGAGCCACCTAAAAATGCTCAATGTGAGTAGGAAGTCCCATAGAGCAGAGCTAACAGAGGACGTGGGTGCACAGCGTAATGTGCGGCCTGGTTCAGGCTGTGCAAGGGCAAGTAGAAGTCTCTGGAAAGGGGGGAGTTCAAGGCACAGAACTGGAGGCCCAACAGGTGGGGAAAATGTGGTAATCAAACAGTGGGGGAGGCCAAAGGTGATGTACAGATGATGAGACTGCAGCAGTAAGGTCTGAGAATTTTAGACACTTTGTTTTTTTACAGCCCAGGTATCATTTATCTTGCCATTTATATATTAGCTTTGAAGACACACATCTCAGCTCTCACTTTTTTAGATAAGGATTGTATTGTGTGCTTTTAAAACAAAACCTCCACGCTTTTGAATGAAACCACGCATGGCCTACTGCTTTTGTGTCTACACTAATTCTAAAAAGAGTCGACTTTCACATGCAGTTCTGTGGTTAAGAACTTTCTAGGCTATAGAAAGAGAAACACTGCAGGTGACTTGCTTCTGAAGGGAAGCAGACATATTGATAGTAGTAGTAGTCATGGTAAAGGTCCAGACTTTATTTTTATTAGTGTCAATGTAATTAATGCTGCATTGTTTCTGCAGAGCATTGAGGAAAACTTTATAGATCTTATTTTGTATATGTTAGATGTCTGAAAGGTAGTCTCTGGAAATGTAATATATTTCTAAATGCAGTATGTTTACTTAATGTTGTCAAGTATAGTTAACACACAGGTTTTGTGGGACATTTTACCTGCTGTGTTTTGTGTTGATGCTAAAATGATGCAAGGAGATAGTGGTACTATAATAATGTATGAGATAATACAGATAAAATACTGGTTAAATACAGGTTGAAATATGTTACTGTAGGTTCACTCCGGTGCACTTGGAATGACTTAAAAACCTACCTTCATATTACGTAGGCTTATCCAAAACAGTTAAAGCTAGGAAAAGCTTCAAATTTTTGTGTTTATATTAAGTCTCTGTATTTCTAATTAAAAAAAAAAAAAGAGGGGAATATGTGTACAAGTCATAGACAGCATCACAAGCTGTAAGATGTAAATTGCTTCCTGTTATCAACTGCCCTCCTAGGAAGGGGGGCCTGATGCAAAACAGTAAGAAAGCTTGTGGATTCTGTTAGGTTACCCTCTCATTTCATGTGCTGCAGCACTTCCTCCTAAGTATGTGAATAAATCTTTTACTGAGAAGACATTGACTTGTACTTAGCCCTGCCTTTTTACTTCCTTTTCTGGCCTTTCATTTTTCTGCCTCTGGTAGAGATCATTATGGCAGCCTGATCTTGCTGCAATCAATTCTGTGGCAAGGCAAACTTGAATTGATTTCTAGGCATGATGATCTGAAAGATCTTGGGACACCTCCAAAAATCCCCCTAACCTAATGTAATTTCCCCTAGCAGCCTCTCTGTTTTATGGTCAAAAAGCCTTGCAGTTCTGTCTTTGCCCTCTAAGGACTCCCAGTTCTGCGGGAATGGTCTCTTTGCTGACAAACAGTACATAATGTTTTCTCCCTTACTGTATCTGCACTGTTGTACATTATGTTTAGAAACTGCAATATTTGAAATGCTTATTAAAAGCAAGCTTTGTTGCTGTCACCTTTCACACCTGATTTCGTGCCTGGTTTATGTTCCTTTCAACCCAAACAGAAGGCAGCTTTTTCTGCAGGGTTGTCATGCTCTCCAGGGGAGGTTTGGCTAATCCCTTCCAGGAGACTTTCCTCAAATCTTATGTATTAGTGTATCCTAGCCACCCCTTCCATAAAAAAAAGGGGGGGGGGGAACGACACACCACACCCCCATGCAGAGCTCCTACCTCTGACCTGTTGTATACAAAGCAGTTTTTAGCCTTGCATGCTGTTTATTGAGTTGCAATGTTAAAGGCAGAATCTTCACAAATCTCAAATATGTCTAGCTGCAAAACTAAGCCTTTGAGGAAAAAGTGTTGTCTACATAATACAAGATTGCTGTGAATATATGGAATATAATTTTATTAGATCTCTCTTAGAGAGATGGTGAGGTAATGTGCTGGCTGCTGAAATTATGGTCTTTGGCCATATAGTTGTTCAGCTTTGCTGTGATGTGTCAATCTCCAAAGGCTGCCTACAGATAGGTTTATCTTAGACAAGTGCAGATAACACAACTGCACTTGAAACTGTGGCATTAAGCTGACACTGCTGCTAACAGCTTTATTTCCTTTATCCTTGGCTACTTACTTTATCTCGCAGTACTTTCACTTGTCCTGCTACAACTGTTTTTGCCTTTGCATGCTGGGTTGGACTGGCCTATTGATTCAGGGTTAAAATAACATGGTAGAAGGACTTAGAGCCATCTTAAACCAGCTGCTAGTTCATCATGAGACTGTGTAAACAGTTACCCTGGCACCGCAGAGGAGCCAGGATGTGGAAGCTGGAGAGATTGTGAGATGTAGGAGAGATTTTCTTAACATCAGAGCTACTGAAGAGCAGAGAAACTAGTGGACTGGACTACCAAGTAGCATGGCCAAGACTTTGCTCAGAAACAAGAAGTAAGAGTCTCGTGAGAGGGGAAAATGGGTATATGTGTATCAGCCTTTCTGTTCTTGTCTCCTTGCATATATTTATTTTTTTTGTGTAGTGATGGATTTTCTTTACTTTTAGATTTTTCTTCCATAATTCCTGCCTTGCATGATGATGTGTTGTGCCTTGCTTCACTGGAGTGCTTCTGCTGTAAATACCATACTGAAATCTAGTTATTTGGGATGTGAGACTTGGCTAGCAGATTTTGCTCTTCGTATACTTAAGTCATTCACCTGTCACTTCAGGTCCTGCTGAAATAGAAACCCCTGATGCTCTTCCAGTTCAATTGCTGAGGTGTAGCTCCATACTAAGTGACTTACTAAAAATAAGACTCATTTAACGTGACTGTTAATTCTTAAAAAAAAAAAAGTAAATTATCCAGTAGCACCTCAAATATACATTCTGAAATATGCAGTGTTAAGAACTGGCTTGATGAACCACTCAAATAGATTAGTAACCAAGGAGATGATTAAACTGGTTTTGCAAGCTCTGTTTGACCTGACAGGGAAGTTACTTTCTAAATGGCATGTTCTGGAAGTAGAGTTGAACCTCCTTTGTGTGGGCCCTTTCACTGTGTGTTGCTCCTCAGGACATGTATGTTAGAGAGAAAGGTGATTATCTGCTGTTTGGGTCAAGTGTTTTCAGTGTCATGCTAATAATTAAGAACTTTACCTTTATACCCAGTGAAAGGGGAATTCTAAATTAAAATAAACCTCTGAAGCTGCATAACATCCTTGACATCAAAAGGTAGTGATCACTTAGCCCTACATTTTAAGAGTGCCATTTCTATGGGAAGAAGCTGTTTGTGACTGAACCTCACCTCAACTGGGTTTATTTTTTACTTTGTAAAAAGTAAAGTCTGTCTGTGCAGCTGTTCTGGGCATCTGTTTTTAGTGCTATAGCTCCTGTAAATTCCAGGGGAAATTATTTGGCATTTTGACAATCAGGTGATCAGTGGTTAAGTGTCAGCTGTAAATGTTATGGTGAAAATGTGGGTTGTGCTGAAGTAGAATGGAGATGTCAGAAGCTCTTGCCTATTATGAAAGGGTTCCTTTGTTGAAGGCTTTTGGCAGTTGCATGATCAGAACTACACTAACCTTCAGAAATATTACAGTTAAACCTCAAGAAAGGAATTGCAGGCAGAGTCAAAAATGGCCAGTGATAATTCCTTGGAAATTGGACACTTCTTCAAGGCAGAAATTGGAGGTAATAGAGGAGGTAACTGTGTATCTGAAGGTTAGACTGCATGTTAGGTGACTCACTGAACACCTGGAGCTGCTTGCATCTTAAAGCTCAACTGAAAAATTGTTTTATGCCTGTTTGTATAAAATCTGAGTTTCTTCTCTCTCCCCTTCCTCTTCCTTTTTATCTTCTATTTAGGAGTAACCTAGTTTATGTTGTGTCCCTAAGGACGCAGTGAGGTTGAAATTTTCTCTCTTGTAGCAGTACATCCATTATGGATAGAAGTTGCTTTTTAAATACCAAAAATGTGTGCTTCACTTAAATTGCTTTTCCAAGAATGTAATGTCTTTTATTTCCTATAATTTAGATAACTTGTATATTGTTGGAAATAAACAGAATAAGTTGCTTGGCATGACAATTGGCAGTTGCAGGTGCTACCAGCCTGTACTCAAGGTGTATGAATGCTAGCATATGTTGAATTCAGGGCTAATTTAGTATGTAGGTGGTGTCCTAAACAGCTTTCTGTAGGGATATAAACTTGTGAGTACTGCTTGCCAATGATTATAGAGGGGTAAGGACATGAAGCTGGATTAGCTTCTCTTCATGTTCTTTTTTGTTGTTGAGTGGGAGGGGAAAGTCTTGCTTGGGAATTTGAACAAATAGTACTTCTACCTTTAAATGAGGTTCAGTGAGGCCTCAAATTCAGACTGATAACTGTAGACCTACAGGCTCAGTGCCTGTGGTTGTCTCAGGAGCACAGATGTGCAGGGTGGCATTTCTTCTGCCCCTGCTCTAAGGGACGTTGGTAGACTTGTCTGGTCTCACTAGGATGCTTTGGTGGAAGAGTTTCTGGAGCAACCTTGCCTGCAGTATGAGGCTATGCAGCTTTGCCACTTTCATGGAAGTATATACAGAAGTCCATTTGTTGCTGACAAATATTTCTGAAGGGTTGTAGTTGGGGGACTGTGAAGTAGGTAATTATTAAATATGAAGTCAGTACTGACATAAAAGTTAGGGGTATGATTTAATTCTTTCATCAAAACTTTATTACTGGTTGGCTAGTGGTGAGAGTACTTAACAGATTACTTGCATGCTAAATCATTAATATCCTTTGCACAGGCTTGGGAGCAGGCATATAGAAACACCTTCCTCCTTGGCTTATTTTTAACCTTGCTATATTTTAAGATTAATTTCCTTGTATGACTCCCTAGATCAAGAAGTGGTCATTCTATCTGCATAATATAATTTGAAAGCAATTATAAAAGCTGGGGTAAAATATTCCTGAATTTATCTCTGTTGAAAATGTATTTGGTGAGGCCCTGTTGGTAAGACAATATTCAACCCTTCCCTTGGAAAGGTGGCCTTGTGCCGTAGCATCTGTAATTGCTTCAGTCACACAGAACACATTAAGAGCTCTAAAGATCACTTTTTCAAATGAAGTTTCAGGCTCTTGTTTTCTGTGCTGTTTTTATGCTTGTGGGCATGAGTTGATTTGGAGGACACACTGTCTGTATAGGCAAGAGTAACTTGAACTTCCAAGGATACTGCTGTTTGCTGACATTTTTTGTTCCTTGGTTTGTATTGTGGTTCCCACATTAGCAAGAATAGCTATGAGCTGCTGTGAGGTCTGTAACTGTTCTCAATTTTGCCTTTATATTGTATTAAGCAAACAAGTGTTGATCATATGGAATAACACTTGAAAGTTTTGGGTTTTTTGTCATCTGATCATGCTGTGCATGGTGTCCTTTTGGCTCAGAGGTGTGTTGGTGCAGTTGCCCAAGCTGTGAGGGGGAGGGTTGTGCACATGCATTTAGACCATAATCCTCAAGGCCATCACTATTGTTGGAAAACTGGCTGCAATTGCATGTTGCTCTAGTGACAAAGTGGAGTGACCTCAGCACGAGTCTTTAAAATACAGTTTTGTTACAGTTCTAAAACATCCTCTCTGTTACTAGAAATTAAAGAATAATCTAAGAATGGTAGAACTGGTACGCAACATAGTTTTGGAGTATTGGATAGTGCTGATAAGCCTTTAAGACAGTAAATTCTTCATTGCCTAAACATGCTTTGGAAAGTCGAAAGTTTGTTTTCTAGCATGATCTTAAGCCCTGACAGGCACTGTTAACTCTGCTTGAGTTGTATTTGTAAGTCTCTAGGGCTGCAGCCTGAGGCAGGAGGGTAAGGGAAGGAGGGGATGTTTGGGTTCATACTTGTTTTCAAAAAAATATTAGTCTCAGTTAGAAATCTGGTTTGGGAAGAGAAATTAGGCATGTGATTTAGAGGAGAAAAGGTGAGTAAGCCGCACGTTATTTTTGTGGGAATATTTTTTTGGCAGATAAAATTGAGCAGCATGCTAGGAGTGCTACCTTCTGCATCAACCTACAGGTACAGAGATGTATTTTTTTTTTCTGGCAAGAAAGTAAAATTGAAACCCATTTTGCTTAGAAGATCTTTTGAGCTGTGGCTTTCCAAGGTCTACCATATTTTAGGTGTGACTGTGCTGGGCACCTTATACATTAGTTGAAGTGTGATATTTTAATTCTGCAAAGCCTCTGTTAACAGATATTCTTCTTCAGTCATCCTGTTAGAGATTGAAAGAGGGGAATCAGATCAACTGTCAGTTAAATAATAAGAAATTTTTTCCTGGGTCCACCTCCGTAGCCTCTACTGCTTATAGACATCTGCCAGTAGTAGTAATGTCTGTTGGCAGTAATTCCAGAATAAAACCTAACAAATGAAATTGCCCCACAGTTTCAGAAAATATTGGAAGAAATAAGTTTTTCTGTGTCTAGGCTTTTGCAGGTACATAAGTTGTGGTGGTGTGTACATGTGCCTGCTGTTCTGTTCATGAGTTGTGGCAGTGTAAGAGCAAAACCACAATGCTTCAATAGCATTATCTGCAGAACTTGTATATGTGGTCCTCTACTCAGTTAAATGTTTGTTTTGAATTAGATGTTGTATTCCTCTATAGCTTTTAGAACTATCTCAACCAGCCAGATGCAGTACATAAGAGCTGGAAAGATAAGTTTGCACTTCCAGTGGTATGACAAGGCACTTCCTTTTGCCTTGGCTGCTTGGTTTTGTACTGAGAAGCAGTGCTTCACTCTGTATGTAGCACTGGTTTGACCTCTTTGCCTTGTCTGTCTTATTCAGATCATGGAGCTGAAATGGCTACTGTGTGTGACCCTGCTTGCTCTCGGGACTCTTGCTGTTCAGGCGCATGATGTGGATGATGACAATGATGGTGATGATGTAGTAGATATTGAGGATGACTTGGATGATGGCATCGAGGAAGTAGATGAGTCAAAGTCGGAAACAAGCACTCCTCCTCCAACTCCAAA
The DNA here is from genome assembly GCA_033439905.1 of Ceryle rudis. NCBI lineage: Eukaryota > Metazoa > Chordata > Aves > Coraciiformes > Cerylidae > Ceryle > Ceryle rudis. Next base: position 7,861 of record JAAGNO010010491.1, read on the forward strand.
GGTTTGTCATAGAACTTCTTTGAAAAATTTTATTACTGCCTGTGTTGTGGTTAATGTAAGTCTCATCAGAGCTGTATTACTTTGCAAGCATTTAATATGTTGTGTTGTTATCAAAGATGTTAGCTGGGAGTGGGGCTTGGAATTAGAAGCCTAGCTGCTTTGTTTCTAGTTCTCATCTCCCCTGTGTTCTTCCTGAAAACTTAGATCCACCCTGAAATCGGCAATGTGATAATCAGGAGTCAATGCTAGTGTTCCTAGCTAGGTACATTAATTCTAATTGCAGAGAAGAGGTCAGTGGCTTGACATAAGCAGCAGTATTTATCTAACTTCAGTATTTATGCTGCAAGGGTGTTCCACGTAAGCTGTACTTGAATGTAGAGGTGGAGAGTGAACGGGGTATGCCTGCATTTCTCTAGAGCAGAGAATGTGCCTTGAAAGGTGCTTAATGCCTCTCTTCTCCAATAGGTTACCTACAGGCCCCCAGTTCCAACTGGTGAGGTGTATTTTGCGGAGTCCTTTGATAAAGGAACTCTCGATGGGTGAGTATCATCTGAAGGATGATTCAGTATAGCAAATAATTTATTTTTTTTGGTGAAAGGCAATGAAACCATCACTAGAGCCTGTTATTCAAAATGGAATCAAAGGGCAGGAGTTGCTTATGACTACAGCAGTGACTATGTGAGGCTGGCTGTTGAAGTGCTCAGCTACACTAGTATTCCCTTAAGTTCTAAACACGGGAGAGGTGAGACATGCATGTGTGATGTTTTAATCCTCATCTGACTCTACTTTCCTCAGGTAATAGGAGGATGGTGAGGTACTACGTGTTTGGTTTTTTTTGAGAGGCCATGATCTTACTTTAGGGGTGGGGTAGGAAGTCGCAAATGCAGAAAACTTTGCAGGCCTAGGGGTAGAACTCAGGTGGGTCAAGACACGGGGATGTAGTCATAGGACAGCAAGGGTTAGCTTATCTTGAGGGCAAGAAAAAAGTGTGTCCAACCACTGGATGTCTGTCTTCTAGATGGATCCTTTCTAAAGCCAAAAAAGATGATACGGATGATGAGATTGCCAAATATGATGGTGAGTCCAACTCAGGTTTTGGATGATAGATATTTCTGGTGTCTTGTCATATGTGAAGAGGAGATGCAAGTCTTTGTTTTCTTTTTCCCAGTTAAAACTACATTCACTGAAGATAATGGGACAAATGTTTATATACTTGGCTAATATAAAGTGTAGTTCTCATTTATACAAAATATCCACTTGGAGGTTTTAAAATAATTTTCAATGAAGATGTTATGCTAATAACTTGGTAAGGTACCTTGTAGGGTGTAACTTCAGAATGCTGATTATCTACCTCAAAATTGTCTCGAAAAAGTTTTGATAACATTTGGTTAATTTATTTCCAGGTAAATGGGAAGTCCAGGACATGAAGGACACTAAGCTTCCAGGAGACAAAGGGCTTGTATTGGTAACCCGAGCCAAGCATCATGCAATTTCATCCAAACTTTCAAAGCCTTTTGTATTTGATACCAAACCCCTTATTATACAGTAAGTAAAGCATAACTTAGTGGTCTGGTCTTTCAAGGGTGTTATTGTAGCAGTCTGAAGTTAATTCCATAACTGAGCTTTTGTTGCCTGGGGATCTAGAGGATTCAAGATACTGTAAGCTATTACTATTGTTATACTAAGAGAAAATAGCAGCCTGTCTTCCCAAACTGGGGTGTTAGGAACAGCATGGGTCTCTCTGAAGCCTGAAAAGGAAAGAAGTGTATGCAAACTAGACTTGGTAACCTGTCTCAGGACTTCAATTCACTTGATGTAATTGTAGTAACAAGGTCAGGAAACTGACTTTCCTACTGCTGATTGTGGAAGTCCTTGAAAGAAAGCTGGTCTGTATGTAGGTCAGTGCACATCCTTATGCCATCAACTGTCCTCTGTTTCCTAGGTGGAGTGGACAAAAGGGTAAAGATACCTTTGTTTCCTCTTTCCTCTGTTTTATGTCATGGAAGATGAACAGCTTGCCTAGCTCTAGCCATGAGTGATAGAGATTGAATCTACTTGCATGTACATTAGACTAACGTGGGGCGTAGGGAGGGAAGTCATTCAGTCAGACCAGTTGAATTGTAGATTACCTACTTTATCAGCTCTAAACAAAAAGTAAGCTAATTCATATTTGTGCAAGATAATGAATTGGCCACTTTTGAATTGGTTGCTTTGCTTTGCATGACTGTTTAGTTTTTAGCTTGAGATATGAGGCTAAAAATAAATTCCTGTGCTCATTCCCTACAGCTGTTGGCATTGAGGGAGGATCAGGCATATGTAGCTTATTCCTTAACGAGATGTTTTGCCTTTTTCACACTCCTTGGAATCCCAAAATATACTGTTCTATGCTTATAACTGTAATGGGGCTTCTCCTAGGATCCAGTTGTTACTTTGATAGTCTTGCAAATAGAGTTCTCTCTACCATGGTAGCTGTGGGGAGAATAATTGGCTTGCCTTAATGTGTTGCAGTGTCTTGCACATTGGAAAGCTTTTTCTTCTTTCTTCACTTCTAGATTGTGGTCTTCTAGACCAGCACTCAGTTCCTTTAATCTTTTTGGTCAGGTTAAGTCTTTAAATTGTTGTTTTCGGGCCCTTACAAATATTTGCTTAGTACTTAAGAGTGCAGCGTGCATTTTTATTATTTACAGGGCATGTGATTTAAAGCAAACAACAGTAAAAGTCTTCTATTTGTTCTTGAAAATTGTAACCATGTATTACAGAAGTAACTTTTTGTCATGTGTAACATGTTCTTCCCTTCTCTGTTCAAAACTAAACTTAGGTATGAAGTAAACTTCCAAAATGGAATAGAGTGTGGTGGGGCCTATGTGAAATTGCTTTCAAAAACCCCTGAACTGAACCTGGTAAGTAATGCTGCTACTTTGAATATTGGATGTCAAAGAAAACTCTTTTCATTTTGCTTCTTCCTGAAGAAACACATTCAGTAAAGGCAGTGGGGCTTACATTGGAGATCAGGCTCTAACTACATTGCACGGGCAGTTTCTGGCCTCTTGAGTGAAAACTCTGGCATGTCATAGTCTAGAACTGCTTGGCTATCTTTGCTAAAGTCTGCAGTATTCCAGATTTCCCGAGGTTCTAGGACCAAAGAGGAGGTTTCTTTTGACAGTAGTGTATGAGAAACTTTGGGAGTTGTTGCCTAGAAGGAAGATACCATGTTTCATCTTCTAAAGCAGAAAAATGCAAATAATAAATGGAAGGTATATTTTTAGTTGACTTCTCTTTGACATGTGAACCCACCTGTGACTTACTGGTATATTAAAAGAAAAGTCTTGAGAATTTGGACTGGATACAACCTTTTATGTTCAGCTGCACATGCTAGACCTAGAGGACCGTTTGCTTCATAAATATCCCTTGAATGCATTGTCTTTAAAAGTGTGATCAGTGGAAGAGACCATGCTACAACTCCTCAAGTGTAAGAATAATTTTCTCTCCTCTCATTGATAAACCTACATACAGTGGTTTAGTCTACTGGGACAAAGGTTAACTGCTGGGTGACCTTACAGAGGCTTGTGTAGCCTGTGGGTTTTCTTTAGCCATCTTCCTACACTTTACTGGGAGTACCTTTCATGACTTGCTACCTGTTGTTTTCCTTCTGCAGTCTCACTGGAGTTGTATTATTAAAACAGATTCCAAATTACCAAATAAGAAAAAGGGCACACAAAGGGACTTTCTAAACAGTTTTATATGTGCGTTGAATTTTAAAATAACATTAGCGAGAACAAATTTGCTTGCAGTGTTCAATGGTGAGATTATTATATACAGTTAGCTCTCAGGTTGAGACAGTACACTAGGTTAAATGTGTAAACTAAATACAAGTTGGCCTCACTCTTAATGCTTCTTATCACTGTGCGTGAAAGAAACTCGCTGGACTACCTGGTCATTCATTATTACCAGTAACTTGATATTTCTATATTGATAACTTCTAAAGTTTATTTATTGTAATGTAGAGATACACTTAAACACTGAGGTTGTAATTTAAATTTATCTTTTCGATAACACTTGAGCAGCTCTTGTTTTCCATCTAGAAAGTAGAGATTAAAGGTGTGAAATCAAATAGCTGGGATAATTCTGAGGTTTTTCTCTAGAGACTTCTGTTCATCATAATAGCTTTAGTGAGGGTACCTCACTGGCTTGATATCAGAGTTGCAGAATAACTTCTAATGAACTGTGAGTTCTTATACTAGACAGTGACTTAAGTTGTGTTTCAAAATAATGGAATGAAGTTTTGCATTGTTTTTAAAGGATCAGTTCCATGACAAAACTCCATATACAATCATGTTTGGCCCTGACAAATGTGGAGAGGACTATAAATTGCATTTCATCTTCCGGCACAAAAACCCAAACACTGGCAAATATGAGGAGAAACACGCCAAGCGCCCCGATACAGACCTGAAGACTTACTTTACTGATAAGAAGACTCATCTTTATACTCTAGGTACAGTGACTGTTAACTGTGCATATTAACTACTACTATGCTTTCTGAAACAAAAGCTCAAAATGAGCCAGATGAACAACTGAGTATTTGTGTCCACACACCGTATGGCTAAAAACCACTTGAAAGCCCTGAATGCTAAAACTGGTCTTACTATACATAGGCTTATTTCTTCCTTGCATAAATCTTGATTGATGTAAGAAAGGCCATGAGACCTTGAACTTAAAGGAGAACTGAATTTCAGAGCAGTTGGGTAATTTTTGTATGCTAACTTCATCCAAAATAATTATTATTAACATTTATAAACTGCTTTCATGTTGCCCTCTAGTAATTTGGGGTGTACTAGGCTTTAGATTTAGAGGGATAGTCTTTTTTTTTCTTGCTGTTTTCATAGTACCAGATAAACTCAGTGGTTCCTGAAGTACAGTGTCTAGTCAATTAGCTATGACTAAAATCTTTCAGGGAGTACTCTGGAGGATCTCTATAGCTTTTTCTGCTACAGTGGCAGCAATGGATAAAGGAGTGAGATTAAAACTCTGAGTGAGTAGCAGAGTCTTCTTTTTGAGTAAAATGTGAACACGCACATTCTTCTAAAACAATACTTACTGTGCCAAAGTCAACTTGCTGTGATAAATCACTACAATTTTTTGTACTTTAGCATATTTAAAGTAAGACTCCACGGGTCTTTCTCACAAGGCGAGATGTGATACATCATCGCTAGTTATACTTTGGTGTAAGCAGAAAGATTCTTAACAATTCTTTAAAACAGTTGCTAGATGGGTGGTAGCTTGGATTGCTGAAGCTGTAGTTGTACAGTGGGGATGAAAGTTACTTTATGATGTATGCTTTGTATCACATGTGTAATGTTTACATCAACTTTTTTCTTACAGTTTTGAATCCTGACAATAGTTTTGAAATACTGGTTGATCAAACGGTTGTGAACAGTGGGAATTTGCTAAATGATATGTCTCCTCCTGTGAATCCACCCCGAGAGATTGAGGACCCAAATGACCAGAAGCCTGAGGACTGGGATGAGAGACCAAAAATCCCAGACCCAGATGCTGTTAAACCAGATGACTGGTAAGATACTGGAGGGGGGGGAGGGTTGAATTGACGGAGGCCTTGGCCTGATAATTTGGTCCTGATCAAAAAGTCTTTCTCAGATGACTTAGTTTTTAGTTCCACTCTTGTAATCAAAGCACAGTTTAGGTATTTGAGTAGCAGTCTGATAGACAAAGACAGACAGGATCCATGTCCTGTGGGAATTGCTGTGCAGTACTCCTGTTGCTATGCTGGCCCCAGATAAAGGTTTTATTCAAACAGCTGTGCTACCTGATGTTTTCCTCTTTAATGAGGTAAAAAAGATGAGCTGCAGAAGGTATAACTGTGTTTGTAGCTGTATAATGCATGGTTACAAGTGACTGAAATGTGACATCCTAAATTAGAAACCAGTACTGGATTTCTGTCTTTGTACCTATGCTTTGTGAATAATGGATTTATTTTAAAGCTGAAATAATGTTTGTGGAAACCACTGAGGTATAGGATTTGCTATAATATCACCTTTATAAGTTGGTTTTAAGAACTAAGTAGTATTACCTTACAGTTGGCACCACGACTGCCATGAGTTACATGTATAGGTAATGGTTTCCAAGGTAGTTCTGTTCTAAAGTTGTGCTGTTAGGCTTACCCTGTCAGAAGTGAAGGTGGCTGGCTGGCTAGATTGGTGGGCTTGTTCAGCCTGTAGAATCATGCCTTGGGGTTAAGAACTCTTACATGCTGTGTGTGTTAATACATGCTATTCTATCCTCAAGGGATGAGGATGCTCCTGCAAAGATTGCAGATGAAAATGCTGTGAAACCAGAAGGCTGGCTGGATGATGAGCCAGAATATGTAGCAGACCCTGATGCTGAGAAGCCTGAAGACTGGTATGTTTACTGCTTGTTGCAAATGATAGCAAATACTTCATGGCTTTGGTACAGGCTTTTGCAAGTGTAAGACTAGTTAGTTCATTGCTGCTTCTTGAAATCCTCTTCTGCTGTGTCTTCATCTACAGACCTACATTATAACAAAGTTTCAGTTTCTCCATTTTGTAGTAGGAATTAAAATTTTCCCAGAAATCAGACATTGTCTAGTCCTTTTTCTGTATAAAAGCAAAGGGTGGACTTTTAATTGGACTTCCCCTTTTCAGGGATGAGGATATGGACGGTGAATGGGAGGCACCTCAGATTGCAAATCCTAAATGTGAGACAGCCCCTGGCTGCGGTACCTGGCAGCGGCCAATGATTGACAATCCAAACTACAAAGGCAAATGGAAGCCTCCTATGATTGATAACGTGAACTATCAGGTTGGTGTTTTCATTGCTTAAATTGCTGGCCAATGCAGCATTTCTTTTGCAAAAAGCAGAATGATGTAGATTCAACAAGTCTAGTGAAGAATGCAAATACTCTCATGATTGTACAGTGTTTCAAGTCAACAGATTCAAAGTGCTTTCTTACTTAACTTTTTCTAGCACAAATGAAAATTAATTCCCAAAACCTGATGAGTTGCACCCACAGATGTTGTAATTAAGTGCAATAGATTGGTATTTGTTCTGAAAATAAAAATTATAACAGGTGAGGCTTGAATGTCTTTTGTCTTTCCTAGGGTATATGGAAACCTAGGAAGATCCCAAACCCAGATTTCTTTGAAGACCTAGAACCTTTCAAGATGACTCCGTTCAGTGCTGTGGGACTTGAGTTATGGTCAATGACTTCTGACATCTTTTTTGACAACTTTATCATCTGTACTGAAAGAGCTGTGGCTGATGATTGGGCCAGTGACGGATGGGGACTGAAAAAGGCAGCTGATGGTGCTGCAGAGGTGAGAAATGAAGGTTTAAATGTGTGCTGACTGGAACGCTAGGAGCACTGCTGCTGTTCTGTCCCAGTCTTTATTGATACATACTTATATGTACTAAGGCTGAGGGTTATGCTGAACCAGATTAAAACCTCAGCTCCTAATTACAGCATGGTAATGGTTGCTGTAAGTAGCAGTGAGTAATCACTTCTCCTCCGAGATGTTTGCTCTGACAATTGGACTATCAACTTTAGCCTAATTCATAACTTGTAAACGATGGGAAAAGTACTTGTGCAACTTAGCTTAATTATTTTTTTAGTATGCAATAAAATGTTCAAAGTTGCAAAAAGCCTGTTGGAAAATTCTATAGCTTAAACTTAACTGCTGTCGCTTGCTGTAAGGGATGAAACTTGATAGTTCTTTTTATCTTGCAGCCTGGTGTTGTGGGCCAGATGATGGCAGCTGCTGAAGAACGTCCCTGGCTTTGGGTAGTCTACATCCTCACTGTGGCTTTGCCAGTGTTCCTTGTTGTCCTCTTCTGCTGTTCTGGGAAGGTACTCATTTCCTCTAGTAATGAGTAGTATGTGTTTAAAGAGATTGGGAAAAATGTGACTTTGTCACAAGTAATTGCTTGCTTTTGACAAGATTTTTTTTTTTTTTTAGAAACAGCCAAGTGCTGCAGAATACAAAAAGACTGATGCTCCTCAGCCTGATGTGATGGATGAGGACAAAGAGGAAGAAAGAGACAAAGGGGACAAGGAAGAGGAGGATGAAGAGGAAGCAAATGAGGAGAAGTTAGGTAGGTAAACTAGAAAATCTTGAAACAGTTTTGAGTTTTCTCTCATAGAATAAATCAGCAGGATTGGTAGGCATGGAGTAAAGCCAATAATGAAATGAGAATTTTTTTTTTTCTTTTATTTCCCTAGAAGAGAAGCAGAGAAGTGATGCTGATATAGGAAGTGCCAGTCAAGAGGAGGAGGAAGAGGAGGAGGATGAGGACAGGAAACCTGCATCAGAGGTAAGAGTGAATCTTTGAGTGACTTGTGCATTTTTTTTCCTTATATCCATGTAGAAAGAGCCTGGCCAATGTGATACTCCTTCACAGTGTCACAACTGTGTGTGGAAAGCTTCATCACTCTGCAGAATAGGAATTGCTGTGGCCAACTTCATCAGAGCTGGGCACCTTGCTAAAGACATTGCTGTAGGCCCTGCACTGTGGGAGGAGTGGGATTGTGTGGAATGTATCTTCTTCATGCAAAAGACTTATTCAGCTTTGTATGTGGTCAGGATGTGACCTCTTAAGTACTCCACACTGACCTAATAGCTGACTTAAACATGGAGTGTTGCTTGAAGCTAAAGGGATTCTCACAGCAGCAGTAGCTGTTGAGTACTCCGGTAAATAATGTATATCCACTGTAAAAGCGAGAGGATTTCAGTGTCTGCTGTGTATACAAATGAAGGGTAGTAATAGCAGCAGATACTTTCAAAAATTAAATCCTAATGTAGAAATGAAAGTAGATTATTCATTCTAGGTTTGCTCAACATCTGTTCTTAGCTTTGTTTTTTTTTTTCTCTTGATGTTTACATGAATTATTTCTTGCAGGAGGAGGAAACTGTGAATAGATCACCCAGAAACAGAAAGCCAAGAAAAGATTGAAAAAGTCCTAAGAACTTGATCTGTTGATATTTTTTTTTCCAACATGGTTCTGGGAGAGGACCTTGGACACCTTACATTGAAACTTGGACAAACCTCAAGATTTCACCATCCACAGGTTCCAGTCACACTATCCAATGTAATGGAGTGTCTAGCAGTAAAATATTTGCAATCATCTGTTTTAAAGAACATCATTCCTGTAGAAAGAATGCGTTTAATATAATGGGATGTGGATTTTGGAATGTAACATAACTAACCTTTTCATTTTTGGTTTAAAATATTCTTTTCTGTTTTTAAGTAGATTGGTAGAACTTTTCCAGTCTCAAACTTTGGCTTAATTTAATATATTAATTAGTGAAAAATAACAATGAATCTTGAAAGTGCTAGGTGATAAAAGTGCTGTTTTATAACTAGGTTTTTTTACAAATATGTAAATTCCTAAATGCACCAATGTCTTTATATCCCTTAAAATTTGATAATTGTTTAAAGAAAAGCTGTCAATGTACTTGACAACCCCTCTGCCTTCAAGAGAAATGAAAAATGGGGGGGGATGTATGAGGGAAACCAGTAGTAAAACTCTCAATCAATCAACTTTATTCCTTTGGGGGGAGGGCAAGAGGAAGAAGGGGTGGAAGGAGGAGGTTAGTCTATGTGCATTCTGTGCATGGCTGAAGCACTGTTAAATGTTGACAAATGATGTAGGATTTGGAGTGGGTCATCTTAATGTGGCATTTAATCCTGCAGACGGTGGAATTTGGATTTGAACTTTCTGTAAAGCTAATGGGTTGCTGGGGTGGTGGGGTTAGACTACTTCCCCCTTTCCCCTCTGTTCAACCACTGATGCTTTCCTTTCTCTGTGGCTATACAGCTTTTTCTGAGGGCAGCTTTGCCTCAGTTGCTGCAGCGCTTCATGTTCAGCTCATTGTCAAACTCTATTTTTATAGAAATGGGCCTACTCCCTCCAGGGTCCAAACACTGGGTAGAACAGTGTCCCATATCCTCTCACTGTTATCACTGTATGTCTACTCCTGTAGAACCGGGGGAGGTAGTCAGGTAGACAAGTTGAACTGAGTATTTAATGAAAAAAACCCAAGCAAATAAACAACTAACATGTCAGTATTGTAGGTGGGGAAGGAGCATGTGGAATATCTTAACTGGTATGTGAAATTATTTCAGTCTTTTATCTGCTCTTCATGTAACAAATGCATCCTAAATTATATTGTGAATGTTAGGGAGTACCAATTCCAGCTGAATAAATTTTTTAAAGTGTTGAGTCTGCCATATTATACTGTTTCAAACACTTTTTTTTTGGTGTGGAATGCAGGTGATCAAAAGAGCATACCTCTGAGGGTGAAATCTATGTAACTTCATTACACTGTACCAAATATGTTGGTGTTTGGATGTCTATATAAACTTTTTGCCTTTTGTTTAGAGTGAAATTACATGTCATGAAATTAGTCTTGCACTGAATTTAAACACTCCAGTGTTTTTTGCTCATAGCATAGGTATAGTGTGGGGAATAATTCCCAGAGCTTACGAAGGGAAGAGTGTTCCAATTACCTTGCAAAAATCTAACCAAATACTAAAATACTCTTTTGGGGTTTGTTTTTTTTTTTCTGTGTAGTGTTGTTTTTTTTTTTTTAAAACACCTTTTGCTGCCTGTCCTTATGTCATATCCCTTGGTTGTCGTGTTTGAAATATTAGTGATCACAAATACATAGCAGGATTTCTTGATTTATTTTTTTTTGCAGTGTGCAAATAAACTATTGTAAGCAAGATACTGGAAGTAATTGCAGACTTCTGTTGGGAGCTATTGCATGTTTAGAATGCCTTTGCCTCTTGAACCACCTGGTGAATACTGCTCCTTATTGCAAAAATAGCTTATACTCTGACATGGAAGATGTCATAGCTTAAGCATTGCTACTAGCTTGTTCTCAGGACTGTATTTTTATCAAGGAGCAGCTGCTATTTATGACTCTCAGTCCTTTGAGATGAAGTATATGTAAATGGTTTCAATTCAGCTAACATTTTGAGCACAACATAAATCTATTAATCTAATGTTTTTTATCTTAATATGCAAATTGCCTTAAATTCCCAAACAATTCATGTGCATATATGTTCTTTCAAAGCATCAACAGCGAACTTAAGATCTGCTATCAACTTTTGACTAGTATTCTATTAAAGCTAATTGTACACCTGTTTGCTTCTGCTGCATCTCCTGACAAGGTCTCCTGTCTGCATGTTATGGCGCTTTTTTGATACCACAGTGTATGCTTCTTAATCACTACAATAAATGAAGACTTTCCAAAATGGACAGACAACTCCAAAGTTACTTTTTAACCTGCTTTTCTGATCTTGAGTGGCTCAGTTCCTCCTCAGAATCACTCAGTTTTTTTAAGCCTTGGAGGGAAAAACAAAAAAAAAGACAAAATAATCCCAAACATTTTAAATACTCTTAAGTGAAGCTGTGTTTTTTTGAAGTACCAAACCTCTCCCTGCCTCTAACCTGTGAACTAAGTTTGTTCTGTTACTAATACTTGAAGGTGTATTCAGGCCTTTTGTGTTTCTGCAGCTCCGCAGAGCAGCTTCTCTAAAGGATGCTCTACTGAGCTGAAGGTGCTGTTCTGAAGGCCGGGGGGGAAGGTTGGGGTGAGATGGTAAATCAAACTAAAACAGAAGGGGTAGAGGTGGAGACAGGCTCTGAAACACAAGTCAGGAAAAATGCTAAAAGCAGCTTTTCTCTCAAGCTTTCCTGTGTCTGCTAATAATGATTTACCACAGCTTGAGGCAGTGCCCTGTATGATGCATTGTGAAGGTCTGGTTTTAAGATGGACTCCGGCTCTGATGAGAGAGCTTGGCAAGTGCTAATTATTAGTAGATGTGCATCATGGGGGTTGTGTCTCACTTTCCTCCCTCCTTCACAAGCTGTGCTCCACTTAAGCTGGTGTTACCTTTGTGGGCATGGTGACCACTCCTGTCCTTAACTGGCCCCCTCTTAGTAGGACTATGGTTTCAAAAAGGTTCTTTTGGTGGGTGGTTTTGGGTTGGGTTTTGTGTAGTAGGGTTTTTTTTTTTAAGTGTTGCTGAGCAAGAACTGTGCTTTCCTTTACAGAAATGACCTGTCATTTCCAAAAGGTACCAGGAGACGTAACTTGAAAAAGAAATAAAATGTAAAAAATAATAAAGAAACTTAAATCTGTTTTGTTTTCTTCGTCTAATGAGACAAACTGCCTCAGTCTTCATTTCTTCTGGTTGACTTCAAGTGAAGGGGGCAGGTCTGGACTAGGAACCAGCTTCCCCTAGTGCTGGTTCCCTGTCCCCGTGAGGTGGTGGGGAATGCTCGTCGCTCGGGGCTGTTTTTCCCCGGTGCTCGGTAAGCTGCTCTGGTAACCCCGAAGAGGATGTTCTGAGCCCTAGGTGCGGGCGCTGGGCCCCGGGCCGCTGCTCCCGCCTTCCTGTCACTCAGCTCTGGCTCCGCCTCCCTATACGCTTGGTTGGCTCTGGCACCCTCACCGCCCCGCCCCCTTCGTGCCCGTGCCTTTTAAACGCGCCGGAGGCCGCTTCCAGATCACCGCCCTGCCCGCCCACGCCTCCGCAGCCTAATTCGCGCCTCCGCGCTTTTCTATTGGCCCAGAGGGATGTCACTCACGCTCGTGACGCGCTGCGCGGTGTGACGTACCCACCACCCAGGAAGCTCCGCCTATTTATTCTCAAGTCGGCTCTTGAGGGGAAAAACAATTTCAAGATGGCGGCTGCGCGGATAACAATGGGGAGCCGGGGGTTGGGGCCGGCCCGTGGCTGAGAGCAGCGGCCGCCGGGCCGCGCCGCGCCGGGGGTGGAGCGGAGCGGGCTCCGGCCGGGCCCCGGGAGAAGTGGACAGCGGCCTCCGGGCAGGGTCGAGGAAGAGCGGGGGTAGCGAAGCGGCACCGGCCTAGGGGGAGACGGAGGAAGTGGGGTGGGGGGGAGCGGAGTGGGGGCTGGGCCCGGGGGGACTTGGGGCCTTCAAAGTGCCGGTCCTGGTGTTTTAATTCCTCCCAGGCGCTGCCGCTCCCCCCCCCTAGTGGACAGAACACATGGGATCAAAATGAGTATCACCTAAAGGATTTTCTATCTTAAATCC